>PVKM010011182.1:0-33658 GCA_004027735.1 Carollia perspicillata
ACACACACACACACACACACTTTTTAATCCATTTGTCCATCAATGGACAATTAGGTAAGGATTTTTGAGGGTGTTTGTAACTCGATGAGTTTAAAGACAGTTGAAAATGTTCTAGCTCCGGCCGCCGGGACCTTTCACTCGGAGCACACCGACACCAGACAGGCCGGACCACGACTGCTGTGAAACAGCCACGCACTTTTGGTGGCGCACATGACGTCCAACAGAGAAGCGCCGACGCTGCCGGTCAGAGAAAAACTGACCAGGGCACAGACTCATACCAACCTCAGGGACCTTCCTGAGTGTGTCAGCACACTCAGTAACTTCAGTAATATCTGAGCACACACAGGAACAAGAATTCTTTTTCCAAAGAGATTCGTGCAACGGATTAATCCAGCTTGCTGTGTGTCAAACTAATATATCAGAATATTGTTTCTGCCCTCTGTTAATTTTCACTCAATATTTAAAAAGATAAAAACAGTTTCTGGCCTATTACTGAGACTATTTTTATTTCCTGAGAAAATTTTTTATTTATCAAAATCTCTTCTCCCCTGAGCCAATGACCTCCTATTAGCCAAGTAGAGTGCCAGGGAATAGGTTTGTAAACCATGTTATGAATTCACACTATGCCAGGTATTAGGACACAAAAAAAAAACCCCACAAGGTATGGTCCCCAGCCTGGAGGAGTTTGTGGTGGTGGCAGTGAGAGACAGGGAGTGACATCCAGGAAAACTATTCTATTTTACAGCCGGCTGAATGCGTTTCACTTTGTGAATTCTGATCTTGCATCTTTATCTAATCACCTAAGACCTCAGACAGCAGAACTCGTCTAGCCCATCGAACTCTGGACCTTTTTCTTCACGTCTGTATCAGCTTCTCTTACCTGCTTTCCAAGCAACAAAGATCACAAAGAGGACAGCTGGCTGGTGTTGCGATGCCTGGAACTTACGTCTAAATTAATATTCCTTGGTCTGTACTCAAGTCTGGCTGGCTTATTTGATTTCAACATGCATGTATCTTTAAAATTGATTTCTTTCCTCATTCTCCCAAATGTACTATAATATAAAGTACTCAACGATGGCAGCTATAGTTGCTAATGAACTAACTAATATTTTGTTGAAAGCACGGCGTTGCGCCACTGTGGCACCAGATGACGTGGGAGCACAGGAACACGTTGCTCGTGGATTCGCCTTCTGCTGCGTCCACTTCTGTAAAACCCTGGGAAACGTGGAAAGAAATGGGGATGGCGAGCTCCTGCCTCCAGGTAGAGAACTGATTTTTTTCCCAGAATTCTCTTCCTCCTGATGACATATTATGAAGGATCTACCAAGTTGATACAAAATACAGGAAACAAACAAACAACAACAACAACAAAAATTATAGGGAACAGTCGTCTAGAGAAAGAGTTTAAATTATTGGGGAGAATTTGGAATCTTGACAAGGTGGTAAAAGAAAGAAAGGAGGACTAAAAAAATTGAAAAACAAACAATAATTAATTTTATAAATGATCTTTCTAAAATATTTAGCATAGATTAGCATTAACAAAGGAAGTTTTTGGAAGGTCCACAAAGTGGCAAACCAGATGATTGGAAAACATTCTTTTTTCTTTTTTGAAGGAGGCTTAAAATTAGATCTCAACTGCTTAACTGCAAGTGGGACAGGAATTAAAACTGTTAGCTTCATGATCGCCAACTCTGAGTCCGGCACTGTTCTGCACCGATACGATGCTGTGACAGGGAGATAAAATAGAAGTGCGGTCCCTGCCACCCTGGGGACAGCAGTAAATGAGTCACAACATAATGTGTAGCTACATACTGTGAGAGGGACAATGAAGGAACATCACAGGCGTTATATATCATAGGGGCAATAATACGGGGGCCTAACCTTTCCTCGTGCAATGTTACAGTCAAGTTTCATGGAATGGCAAGACATTATAAGGTATCAGTAAGTAGGATTCTGACAATTCCAAATGTCGAATTATTCCAACAGACCCACTGTAGGGTAGCACAGAAATAACAGAAAGGGAGGGAGGCAAAAGGATCGGTCAGAGCACCTACGTCTTATCTTTGATGCCACCACAGATCAAGGCCTGGTTTCCAGCTTGGTTGCTCCACCATCCAGAGCTGAACTGCACCGCCCCCGCCCCCACCCCCCCACCTCACACACTCACCAGACGAGAAGAGATTGATAAAGAGGAGTTTATTCATTTACAACAGGAGATGTGCCCTTCTAGTGCCTGGAATGCTTATGGCTACTAACGCTCAAGTTACCCAGGATACCTAAGAAGCCTGCTACAGACACTGACCTGATCTTATACATGTTTATGTTTATGCTCTTTTATTTCACTCACCAGCAAATCATTTTATCTTAAACTTTTGAGAGTGTTTCTCTGGTGGCCTTACCTCCTGATTCTAGAAGCTGAGCTGCACATCAAATTAACTTAGATATCCCTCACTCACTACAAATTAGTGCTGTGAATGAGATCATTTAAAGCACTTAAAAAAACCTGAAGCACTGACAAGCACTCCAGAAAACACCATTCAAAATACAAATATATAAACTAGCATATATCATTCTTATCTAGTTATTACACAGATATTTGAGGGAATGAATGGAAGAGGGAACTAGAGAACCAACAATAAAAGAAGATTGAACCAGCAGACAACTTTGGGGGGTCATACACTTATCTGATATTGGAAAGAACCCTGTATTTTCAAAAAGAATTGGCTAACGTTCAGAGTTGCCAGTAGTTCAAACATTCCATTCCTTCTCTTGCCTCAGCCACTGACCCAAATCATTTATTCTAATAAAAAATTAAGATCCAAAGTACTTATAATAATAAAGACCAGATACCACCAATGTCAGTTTTTATTCAACTGGCATTCATGGACTCTTCATAGCCCTGGAGTAACTCGTTGGGTTCCCCTTTTTTTCTTCAAGAAATCTCTCATTTTCATGTTTTTAATTTGTTGCATTTTTTAACAAATAATTACAAGCATATCCAAACTCATCCAAGTGACCATCTTTAAATATTTAGATTTATGATGACAACCACCGTGGTAGTGCCGAGCCCCATGACTTTAAATGGTAAAAACCATTACAAAAAAAAAAAAAAAAACAGAGGTGGCTTTAATATATAATATGTTCACACCATGTGAGAACCAAGTGAAGCCCTGGCACACCGCGTACAAGTTGCCGCCGTGGTTCGAACAGAGAATGTCATTGGACGGCAAGCTACAGTACCAACAGGCTGAGCTTAATAGAAAAAAAGTATGTAGTGGTTCTTGTCTCTAAATTCACACTGCAAAGGATGACTGCATTTTCACAAAACCCTCATGTAAATGTTGTTAATGTCCGTTTCTATGGGTTCTGTGGTTTTTTTTTATTTGCCATGTAAATGTGTTCTGGTATTAAAATTGTATAGGAGCTATAGATATAAAAATGTCACAAATAGTCTTTTATTTTACATAATTAAGAAATACAATAAAAATTATTGAACTATGCATTTGAGGCCTTGGAGAATTTTTTCTTTTGAAAGGGTTCTACATATTCCTCTTGAGAAACACTGATTTAAACCAGCATTTTCCCCTATGTTCATAGCAGCACTATTTACAATAGCCAAGTGCTGAAAACAGCCTCAGAACCCATCGGTAAATGAGTGGATCCAAAAACTGTGATACATTTGCACAGTGGAATACTACACAGCAGAAAAAAAGAAAGGAACTCCTACCTTTCACGACACTATGGATGGAACTGGAGAGTATTATGCTAAGTAAACTAAACCAGGCAGCAAAAGACAAATACCATGTGATCTCACCTGTGACAGGAACCTAATGAGCAAAAAAACAAATGAGCAAAATAGAGCCAGAGGCATGGAAACAAGGACCTAACTGACAGAGACCAGAGGGGAGGAGGGTGGGGGATAAGGGAGGAAAGAAGGGGAAGGGCCTAAAGAACATAAATAACCCATGGATATGCACGACAGGGTGGGGATTGACTGGGGGTGGAGGGACAGAGGAGAGCAGCGGGGGAAAATTGGGACAACTATAATAGAAAAATCATAACAACAACAACAACAACAAAAAAACAGCATTTTCAAATATTTCTGTCCTGAGTCCATTTCACTATTATGTCATCAAATCCTTGGGCATTTTTGTTTTGTTTAGGTTAGTTTTGTTTTGTTTTTTTAAGAGGGGGAAAGGGAGGGAGAAAGAGAGGGAGAGAAAACATCAATGTGAGAAACACTGATAATATTGATTGGTTGCCTCTGCTACATGCCTTGACCTGGGACCAAAAGCGAAAGGTAGGCATGTGCCCTGACTGGGAATTGAACCAGTGACCTTTCCCTTTGTGGGACGTTACCCAACAACTGTGCCACATGGGTTGGGTCTGTTTTTAAATTCTGTGTACAGCACATAAAGAGAGAACACAAAAAATACTATACTTTAGGTAAATATATGATTAAAGTTTGTTTTTTGGAGTTTAACCCAATCTTTAATAACATTTATTACACAAAAATATAAAACTCTTGTTTTACATATAGTGAGCTTATATCGTACAACTTTTCTTAAATTGATTATGAAGGGAAAGCATCATTTGTTGACAAATTCAAAATTGACAATATACTCTCTTCAGACTTTGTGTTAAGTGCATTTGTAAACATAGACTGAAATATAAACTACATACCAGAAATTGATACAAGATACTTTAATTTCCTGGTTTTTTTAGATCTTGCACCGTATACTTAAAAACCAACTGGATGTTTTAAAAATAATTTTTGTGTTTTGTTTGTAACTAATGAGATAAGAGAAAATGGTTTCAGGAAACTGTTTGTAAACATACGTCCACAATTATTATACATATAGATATAAATTACATATACATTATTACAATTTATATAGAGTTACGTATTTGTGCTATATAAGAACTTTCTTTACATGAATGCAACCTCTGGACGAGGTGAGCATCCTAAGAAGTCATTTGCAAAATAATAACCATTATTACATTTCTCATTGATCTGCTTTATTCAGGACCATCTGTCTTCTGTCTTGAAAAAATAAATCCCACCCCTCTGACAAAGGTATTTAGCAAGAGAGGAACCGGGCGAAGTGTCTGCTCCTGGAACGCTGTGGAGTCTGTGGCCAGTGCAGTCAGCTCACTCGGCACGCACTCAGAGACTATCACATGTCCATTTTGAACTGTAAAAATACTTTTAAATGATTTTATTTCTCACTTTTTAACAAGTAGAAAATGATACAGATATTGTTACTGCCTTTTAACAGCCTGCTCACCTCTAATATAGAACGCCACTTGGGAAATCCTGCTCTAAACCATTCAACACATCTCACCCCTATTTCACTGAAGTCTTCCCAGAGACACGGTTCCCTCTGATAATCGGCTCTGGTGTTTTTAAATTCTGGTCTTTAGGAAGTCCTCTATGAGTAAGTCACTTAACCTCTCAGGACCTCAGATTTCTCATCTAGAAAATCAGGGAATTTAGATAAGACTCTTTTTTAAGTTCCACCCAGAATTAGAATTCTGTGATTTCTGTATTACCAAAAAGCTTTAGTTTTCATAACTGTTTAACATAAGAACAAGGTTTTAAAACAGATTCAAACAAGAAATCCGTAATATATAAAGCACGTAAAAGTGAAGCTGAGAACACTCCAAGTCTGCAGAACACAATGTGAAAACCACTGATCGAAAGCCCTCTTTTAAAAAATGCCTTCCTTTCTTCTTTGTCTCAGTGGAAAAGGGAAACATCTGGAAAGGATCCGCCATATTAGTTTCCCTACGTGTACAGCAGAACATATGTATTAAGTCACCTGTCAGCCTTCTCTTCTCCAGATTAAATAGCCATTATAATTCCCATTTCCCATCCCCTTAAAATATATTTCCTTTTTTAAAAATGAGCCTTCTTTAGTTTCTGTAACACTTTATTAAAATGTAAGGTTACACACAACCACAATCTCTGAGAAGAGCCAAGTGTAGCAAAAGGATTACTTCAGCTCTGTCCTGTGATATTCTCGCTCCTAATGCACTACAATTTGTTTCATTTTTAATGACAGCATTCCACTGCTGCCTCCTATTCCACCAATAATAGCTCAGTTTGACCCATACTTTTTTTTCTGGCTGGACTTGTTATATCTAGCCAATAATTTCCCATCCAATACCCATGTAATTTGCTATTGTCCTCATGGGGACTTTGAAGTTTTTCCTATTGCATATAATCCTGTTTTTGATGGAGCATTTCTCTAATTAGCTAAGGTCACTGAATTTTTCTTCTGCCTTCCAACATACCTCACCCAACTTCAGAACCAATGTGAATGTTGTCCAGTTTATTGTTAAAGCTGTAAACTAATGAAATGTCAATTACCGTGGTCCCATCCATTCTCAGGGAATGCATTCCAAAACCCCCAGTAAATGCATGAAATCACAGAATGGTTTTTTCCTATACATTCATACCTATGACAAAGTTCAACTGATAAATTAGGCAGTGTGAGAGATTAATAATAATAATAACATACGACAACATCCTGTGATAACAGTTATGCAAATGTGGTCTCTCTCAAAATATCTCATTGTACTGCACTCACCCTTCTCGTCACGCACTGGAGAACCATTTCGTCAACAAGGTGACTGACTGAATAGGTTTTCCTAACCATAATAAGCAAGGATAAACACTATTACAATGATAAAGAGAAAAAACCCTAAGGTGGACTCAGAACTTCTCCAAAAAGTATTTTAGAAAAAAAAAAAAAAACCCTCTTTAGGTGAAGAATAGTTTTTTTTCCATTTTTCCCCCCCGTGACTAAAGCAAATCTTGAAAATATCCTAAGAAGTTTTTCTCTGAAAGATCAAGGAAAGAATTTCAGCTAGAAAAGATAATGACCATATATCAGATGGGAAAATATGTGAGGACATGAATCTAGCAAAATGTTCTACATACCGGTAACTATTAAACATGAAAACAATCTCATGGGGCAAAAAAAAAAAAAAAAAAAGATGGCTGTCTGACCTCGTTGCCAGAACATGAACAGATAATATTTGCTTTTGTTTTTATTAGCACGTGGGTTCTCTCCTCTGTACATGTGCCTGGCTTTATCATGTCCATGCACTACCACATAGTACCAGAATTCATCTGTCTTCCATGTTCTATACCTTGGTGCCTCCTTTGTAATTTTTTTGAATTTAAGTTCTACTGAGCATCTTCTTCCAGAAAAGCCCCGTTTCGTCACGGTAGAAGACTTGCTTTGGACGGCATCCTGTCTCCTTAATCGACTTCTTTAACTCTGTTGGAAATAGCTTCTTCAATCAGCAGACTCAGTAATCTTTGTATTTTTCAGTCCAAACCTATTCCTGAATCTATGTACACATCCTTTACTTACAGTAAATGGGTTAGTGTCACCGGTTTCAGGGGATCACTTGAAGTTTTCACAGAGGCTCAGTACTTTCTGGCACAATATGTTGCCTTCAATGGAAACGTGTTCCGTTCGTGTCTTCTACTCACAATGTAAGGCCTTTCCCATGTTAACTAAGCACTTATCACGCCCTGTGGCCATAACTTTGCAGTCTGAGGCGCAAAAGCAAAACAGAAATTTCTTTCTCCTTCACAATTTCACAGATAGGAGATGCAATCTTAGCACTGATTTTAGCAACCTCAGCATATGATTTTTCTACTTTCCTAATTAAGTTGAGAATTTTCACCTTTTCAATAAAAGTAAGTCCTTGACGCATTTTCTTTGGCATATCCAAATTGCCAGCATTACCATTCTTGGCCTTGGGGCCATTATTGTGTAAGATAAGGGTGACGGAAACACAAGTACTGTGATACGTAGCCAGCTGCTAAATGACTAACAGGCGGGGAGCAAGCACAGTGCAGACGCTGGACAAAGGGATGAGTCACCTCTGAGCAGGACATCGTTAGATTTCATCGCACTACTCAGAATGACACAAAATTTAAAACTCATAAAGTGTTTTTTTCTGCAATCTTCTATTCCATATTTTTGGACTGCAGTTGACCCCAGGTAATTGAAATTGCAGAAACCGCAGATAAAAGAATCTACACATGAGGCATGTCACAAGCTAAACTGTTCCTCAAAATTCTTAGGTAGAAAGTCTAACCCCTCAGTGTCTCAGAATGTTACTGTATTTGGACATCATGGCGATAAAACTAAAACGAGCCCACGTGGACGGGTCGCAAGGAGATTCCTGGGAGGCTTCCGCGCGGAGGAAGCAGGAAAAACCACGTGAGTGCAGAACAAGAAGGCAGCCAGCCATCTGCCAGCCGAGGAGAGAGGCCTCGAAAGAAACCCGTCCTGCTGACACCTCGATCTTGGACTCCTAGCCTCCAGAACTACGAGAAAATAAATGTCTGCTGCTTAAGCCACCCGCTCTGTGGTATTTTGTTACAGCATCCCAGCAGAGTAATAGAAGCTGCTCATATATGACATTGTGCAGCCCCGTGGGGCTCACCAAGGAACCTCCGCCATTATACGGAAGGCTGTAGTAGGGCACAAATTCCCACGAGTCAAGCCAGAATAAGGTATACAGGAAGATCTGAGCAAAATATCCTGGAAGCAGCGAAGTAGCCAGAATTCTTTCCACCTTGGGGATCAGGGAAGGTGTGAAGAGAAGACGTCATCTGAGCTGGACCTTCAAAGATGGGCAAAATTCCAATCGTGGGGGTGCATGAGGGCAGCAATCTGGGGAACAGGCTTTTATGAGTATGGGCTAGGCTCCTGGTAAACCCCCGATCCCTGGGAGAATAACCCTCACTGTCATCTACCTGTGCACCACCAGGTCGGTGGTTTGCAAACCTGACTAAAGTCAAGAACCATCTGGCGAGCTTTTTAAAAAAATACACAGAACCTCAGGCTCTACTCCCCACCTGGTGAATCAGGAGTTTCAGGGACACTGCCTCGGAATCTTCCTTTCAACCAGCGTCTCCGGTGAGACGATATCGACTTCATCAAATTGAAAGACTGCCTTTTAATAAACGCTTCACTGACCACACCCCCATGCACACACACACACAAGGTAATGGCTATATTGCTATCAAATGATAAAATACATAAAAACAAAAACATTATTATGAGTTTAGTAATAATTTCAAGTGAATTTGTATTTTAGTAATTAGAACCAAATCCGCAGGTTTAAAACTGGTATGTATATATCATTTTGACATATATGCATATATGTAAAACATCATTTATTCAACTTGCAGATAATGCAAGGTTTCATATAAGGCTCCCAGTTGCTTTATTAACCATGCTACTACCCTGACACTAAAACTATCGACAGTATCTGGATCAGGATCTCTGGGTCCACCAACATTTTCTACCCTGGATTATTCTACAGACCAGTAAAACACCAGAATTTTCCAGCACAGACCCCATAGATGAGGGAGACTAGGAAGAGGACAAAGGCAGAACTAGGGACCCTTGTCACACCTCAAGCTCTGTTAGAGGATCCTGCCTCATTATGACGGCTGAGTGGGCAGTGGAGCAAAGTGGCAGCAGTGTTTCCACCAGCTCAGACCTAGAGTCAAGGTGTTGGGAGGAGGGAAAGAGGAGAAGAGGCCCAACCAGAGTCTGTCTTTGATTGTTTCATTCTCTCCCATTGTAACTAATCTCTCTACGAAAGTGGTCATGTTTGTTTTTTTGCTTTGTGGCTTAAACTCTCTGAGACTCAAAATTCTCCTTTCTGAAAGGATGAAAGTCATCCCTACTTGTTTGGGTGAGGATTAGGTGAGGTCATCTAGGCATAGTAGGAAACTCAGAATTAGAACCCCCACCTGACCCCCACTCCTACCCCACCCCATTAGATATGTATAAACTTTTATAGATTTTTTTTGTTCTGGGCCTTTAGTCAGCCTTTCCTCAACCCAGGAGTTAGCTGAAGCTGGAGGTTTACCTTTCAAAGCTGGGTTTCAATCAAATGTTCTAGGGGTGTCCAACCATTTGGCATCTCTGGGCCACACTGAAAGAAGAGTTGTCTTGGGCCACATATTAAATATACAAACACTAACAAAAACTGATGAGCAAAAAAGGCTTTAAGTAAATTTGCGATTTTGTGTTGGGCCTCATGCATGGCCGTTCTGGGCTGCATGCTGCCCACAGGCCGTGGGTTGGACTGCCCCAGTACACCAATGGGGACTTTCCTTCATAACTCAGCAGCCAACAGTCCTGACCCTAGGGGAGCCACATTCCGAAACAGGTGGCAGTTTTACCCAAGTATGTGACAGGCCACTATGCAAACAGTGGGAAGACACTGTACTCCTTTCCACCAGATTTTTCTTCCACCAGCCTTGAAAGTAACCTCCTCTAGAAAAGTCTTCCCTGACTCCCCTATAAGCTGTCCACTTGGGTCCCTTGATACCTCTGCTATATTCCATTCATTCATTCACTTATTAATCTAATCAGTAAAAACTAACATACAAGGACTTGTTTTAGACACTGAATGAATATGGTCCCTGCTCTCCTGGAGCTGCCATTTTATTAGGGAAGACAGTGAAAATTCAATATGCAACATGTCAGGTGGAGATAAGGGCAAAGGAGAAAAGTAAAACAGGGTAAGAGAACAGAGGCTACTGCTGTGTGAGTACAGTCATCAGGAAGACCTCACTGAGGTGTCACTTATCTGAGCAGAGATGGGAAGAAATGAGAGTGAGCAGGACGGCTGGGAAGAGAGCTCTCGGCAGTATCTTTCCTCCATAATGGCAGGGGTCCTGTCTTAGTCTGTTTTTCCACCACTGTTATGGGTTGAATTGTGTCCCTCCAGGAAAGATGTTGGAATCCTAACCCCCAATTCATCAGAATGTGACTTATTTGGAAACAGGATCTTTGCGGAGGTAATCAAGTTAAAATTCATTAAGATATGTTCTAATCCAATATGACTGCTGAAAAGAGAAAGAAAGAAAGAAAGAAAGAAAGAAAGAAAGAAAGAAAGGAAGGAAGGAAGGAAGGAAGGAAGGAAGGAAGGAAGGAAGGAAGGAAGGAAGGAAGGAAAGAAAGAAAGAAAAAGAAAGAAAGAAAGAGAAAGAAAGAAGAGGAGAGGAAAGAACACCATGTGAAGATAAATGCAGAGATTTGGATGATGCGTATATGAGCCAAGGGACACCAAAGATGACAGCAAACCACCAAATCTAGGAGACAGGCATAGAACAGATTTCCCCTCACAATCTTCAAAACCAGCCCTGCCAACACCTTAATCTTGGACTTCGAGCCTCCAGAACTGTGAGAAAATGAATTTCTGAGTGGCATAAACAAAGGTTATGGTGGTAGTTCATCATGGAAGCCCTAGGAAACGAATACAACCCAAGCAGTGTAAAGGTCATACATAAACTGCTGCCTTACCCAGGGTCACAGGATAAATCCTTCTGTGACTGTAACTGCCCCCTAACTGGACTCCCTGTTTCCAGTCTTAGTCTCGCAATCTATTCTCAACAGTATTATCCTGATCTCTCTAAAACAAAAATTTGATCATCTCATAGGTTCACAAGCCTTCACCTGCTTCTAATTATCTTCAAGGTACAATCCGAATTTCTCAATTCATGACCAAAGCCCATAGGATCCAGCCCTAGTTTGCCTTTCCAACCTTGCTTGTCTCATCTCTGCCCCCTCCTGGAGTATCCTAGTTTCTACTCATTCTCAGGCTTCGATTTAGCCACCACCTCCAATCGGAAGCCTTCCCGAGGCCCTGAAGGCCAGGTTTGGTGTCCTGCATATGTGCTCCTACCAGTCCTTGTGTTTAATGCTGTTGTGGTATCTATCAGAGTGTCCAAGGCCTGTTTGTTCATCTTCTCCTTCAGACCATGAGTTGGCTCCCCATATATATGGAAGATAGAGGGGTAATAGATGGAAATAAACAAGTTTCCGTCTTATTTGCAAATTCCTGAAAGGGAAAATGAATCAGAATTTCCAGTTCTCAAGACGTAGAGCCTAAAAGTCTTGCGAACAAGAAGGGAGAAAAAAAGGGGGGAGGGGGGGCGGGGGAAGTCACTCTTGCCAGCAGGAAGTCTTCAATGGCTATCGAGTTATGAAGAAACAACCCTGAACAGAAGTCCTTATTCGGAGCACTAAATTCGTTTTCACCACATAAAGAGCAACATAAAAGCCTGGCGCAGCCTCAGCACGGTGTTGGGAAAACCAACAGGCTTCCCCCTGTTAGAAAGCTTGAGAGATCTCCAACCGGGTAGTTGCCCAGACCCGCGCGTTATGGCTTTTATTTGCAAGTCAATGAGCCAAATGGACGACCAGGCTAGTTGTGCTGCGTTGTGGGAAGCAGTTATTATCATCGCCCATTGCCTCACCAAACAATTTCCCTGGAAAGGAAGAGTCTCGGCAGTGTGTGTGCTTGGTGTCATACAGGACGTGCAGCTACGTGTCCACCTCCAGAACGACTTTATTTACAAAGCGATTACCATTTTATCTATTTGTTTTCCTTTTCCAGCAACAGCAGACTTACTCAGCCCTCGAATTTCTTAATTACAAACCCGTTCGCTTCTAAATCAACCCCAAACCGTCAAACACAGCCCAGAGGGAGGCTGTGCAAGTTTGCACACACCCCCACCTCCTGGATCAAGGGCAACAGCAGAAGCAAGAAACTGTATGTGCAAAAAGGTGGATTTGGGGACGAGGATCGCTGAGTTTGTTTACAGAGCAGAGACGCCTCAGCTCGGATGCCAAAGCTTCTAAGAGCTGCAAAAAGCAAACTTAGCTGAAAGCAAACGTACCCGGGAACGGCGGGTGGGTCGGAAAGCGCGGCCCGGATTCTCGGGCATA
This sequence comes from Carollia perspicillata, assembly GCA_004027735.1. Lineage (NCBI taxonomy): Eukaryota > Metazoa > Chordata > Mammalia > Chiroptera > Phyllostomidae > Carollia > Carollia perspicillata. The sequence continues at coordinate 12,783 of PVKM010011182.1, forward strand.
GGAGCGGAGGCAGTGGGCTGTGAGCGTGCCTCGTCCACCTGCAGCCGCTGCCGCTCCCTGCCCCCAGCTCCTGTCCTTGAAAGGAGTGCAGCGGGGTGGGGGGTGGGGGGATACAGCTCAACGCAAAATATCTAGATCAGTTACCTACTGCTGCTCCAATAAAAACACAAAGGCACAGCCCGGAAAAGCGCTTTCGGGGGAAGGGGCATTATTTGTCCGGGGCTTTAAAATCCACTTAAGGAAACAGCCATTCTTCTCGGCCCAGCGAAGCTTTTGCAAAACTGGGGAGGCAGAAAGCCACTATAGAGAGCTAGAGAGCGGGACGCTGAACAAACCCCTTTTTCTCGTAGAAGACAGCCTAGGTCGCTAGGTGGAAGAGTTCCGAGTAGAAGGATCCAACAGTATAGGGTGGGGGGTGGGGGCGGAGAGACTCCTCCCTGCTTTCTGGAAAGGTGCAACCTGCAGACTAGAACTCCAAAAAGGGTTTTCTCCTTGTCCCCGGGGCAGCCGGGCAGGCCTCACGTTTGTGGGCCCACGGGAAACCAGAGTCGGGGGGCAACGGGGCGGTGCCTGGGTCGGCTGCAGCCTCTGCGCACGTGCCACTCGCAGCAGGACGCACCTCCCCAACCCCGTCCAGTGTGCCTATAGTCCGCAATCCGCTTTTTCTTCCCACCCACTGAGAGGCTCTCGCTCCGCCCTTCCTGAAATCCCTTATATTAACTGTGGCCGAAGCCCTAAGAAACACAGCTCATTGTTGGCAGTTGCCGGGCGGTCTTACTGAGCTGTGAGGGCAACGGAGGGGAAATAAAAGCGAACGCTCCGACTCTACCTCTGCGTTGCCAGACTTCGGCGCCGACATCGCGACATCGCCACCGCGAGAGCCCTGCACGCCGGGAAGGCCCTCTCTATGTGCAGCTGAGCCCGCCTTGGACCCCACGATCCCGCCCTCGGTCTTCGGAACAGAAATCGCTAAGACGGAAGGTAAGCGCACCGGGTGAAGCTGCCTGGGGCTTCTGTCAGCCCAGTCCTCCGAGGGCTGGGTTTGCCTGGAGGAAGAGCGTGAGGCGGAGCTGGGGAATAACAACAGGATGTGCAAAAACAGGATGAGGAGGGCTGATTTAACGCCTGAAGTTTGTGGCAGGGCTACGGGGCACTTCCTTTATTAGGCGACTTCGGGGAGCGGAGGGGTTGTGGGCTCCGGTCCTCCGGTCCTCCGCCCTGACCATTTGTGCAGCGCCCGGGTCTGTTGTGAGTGGCAGGTCCGCCGCGCGGCGAGTCCGGGTGCACAAGCCACTAGTGGGACCCTGGAGACAGTGATTTGCAGCCGATGTGCGCCAGGAACTTGGGGGACAGTTGCAAGAAAAAGTGGGGTGCAATGTGGTGGGCGACACGTGTGGCGTGGGTCTTACCGTCTGCCCTTTTCCCTTGCAGGACTGGAAATGGCAGACCATATGATGGCCATGAACCACGGGCGCTTCCCCGACGGCACCAACGGGCTGCACCATCACCCTGCCCACCGCATGGGCATGGGGCAGTTTCCAAGCCCCCATCACCATCAGCAGCAGCAGCAGCCCCAACATGCCTTCAACGCATTGATGGGCGAGCATATACACTACGGCGCGGGCAACATGAATGCCACGAGCGGCATCAGGCATGCAATGGGGCCAGGGACTGTGAATGGGGGGCACCCCCCGAGCGCGCTGGCCCCCGCGGCCAGGTTTAACAACTCCCAGTTCATGGGGGCCCCGGTGGCCAGCCAGGGAGGCTCCCTGCCGGCCAGCATGCAGCTGCAGAAGCTCAACAACCAATATTTCAACCATCACCCCTACCCCCACAACCACTACATGCCGGATTTGCACCCAGCTGCAGGTCACCAGATGAACGGGACAAACCAGCACTTCCGAGATTGCAACCCCAAACACAGCGGCGGCAGCAGCACCCCGAGCGGCTCCGGCGGCGGCAGCACCCCCAGCGGCTCCACCAGCACCGTGGGCGCGGGCGCAGGCAACACTAGCGGCAGTGGCGGCGGCGGCAGCAACATGCCCGCCTCTGTGTCCCACGTCCCTGCTACAATGCTGCCGCCCAATGTCATAGACACTGATTTCATCGACGAGGAAGTGCTTATGTCCTTAGTGATAGAAATGGGTTTGGACCGCATCAAGGAGCTGCCTGAACTCTGGCTGGGGCAAAACGAGTTTGATTTTATGACGGACTTCGTGTGCAAACAGCAGCCCAGCAGAGTAAGCTGTTGACTCGATCGAAACCTGGCGAAAGAAATCAAACCCCCAACTTCTTTGGTGTGAATTAAAAAGCATTCCCTTAGACACAGTATCTCACTTTTCAGATCTTGAAAGGTTTGAGAACTTGGAAACAAAGTAAACTATAAACTTGTACAAATTGGTTTAAAAAAATACTGCTGCCACTTTTTTTTTTCTGTTTTTGTTTCGTTTTTGTAGCCTTGACATTCACCTCCCTTATGTAGTTGAAATATCTAGCTAACTTGGGTCTTTTTGTTGTTTGTTTTACTCCTTATTTCCTCACTTTCTCCAGTGCTCAACTGTTAGATATTAATCTTGGCAAACTGCTTAATCTTGTGGATTTTGTAGATGGTTTCAAATGACTGAACTGCATTCAAATTTATGAGTAAAGGAAAAATTGCATTAGTTGGTTGCATGAACTTTTGAAGGGCAGATGCACAAACTCTGCCATCTCGCTTCATTTTTTAGCTATGCATTTGAGTACAGACTAATTTTTAAAATATGCTAAACTGGAAGATTAAACAGAAATGGGCCAAGCGTTCTGGATCAGGAAAAGTCATACTGTTCACTTTCAAGTTGATGTCCCCCTCCCCCATATGTACAGACAATAATAGGGTGTGGAATGTCGTCAGTGGCAAACATTTCACAGATTTTTATTTTGTTTCTGTCTTCAACATTTTTGACACTGTGCTAATAGTTATATTCAGTACATGAAAAGATACTACTGTGTTGAAAGCTTTTTAGGAAATTTTGACAGTATTTTTGTACAAAACATTTTTTTGAAAAAATACTTGTTAATTTATTCTATTTTAATTTGCCAATGTCAATAAAAAGTTAAGAAATACTTGTTTTCTAGAAGTCATTGGTGGGGGGTGGTTCCCTTTAGTGGCTTTCTTTTTTTTCCTCCCTAAGTGGAACACTTTATTGATGAGAGTAAGCATTCCAAAGGGTAAATTACAGGACACTAACACAGGTCATGATGAGCTTAAGCTGAGAGCAGGATTTAACATAATTGGCATAATGCTTCATTGTTATCATTGTAACCTGCCTCTTGGAATGGTTTAATCAAAAGCTGCAAAGTTGTCAAAGAGCTTTTTTCCCCCTTAATTGCCATCATATTCAAGTACACCCTGGAGTTAAAAGGTTTATAATACTAAATAATATAAATATTTCTAAATAGGGTGGGAGGGAGGAAAATTAAGTGTTCCTGGCTGTACCTGATTCAATTAACTTCATCGGAGGTAGATGGGAATAATATGCTGGCAGATGGATGAGAATGGCATTACACAGAAATCTGTCTCCAGTGATGAGCCTTATTTCTCAGCGAAAGTACCAAGGAGAGGTGCACGCGTTTCTAGCCTAATACCTGACATAGCTTCTGACTGGCTTAATAGTGCTAAAAGGAAAAGGAGGCAGCATCACACTTTAAGGCTTTCCATTTTGTTCTCCTCTGATATTTAAAATTTTCTTAGGTTGAGTCAAAGGTCAAATTACAGTCTTTACAAGACGTTCCCTCTCAAGCACGTCCCGTTTTCCAGAATACCGAGCCTTCTCTGTTACAGGGTCTGGGGGCAAAGGACATGAGGATAAGGTCATTTTAATTTTACTGAAATGGGTTATCAAGGAGACATTCCAGTTAGGTAGGTGTCAAGTTTTACCTTACATAATCAAGCAAAGGAAAAAGTAATATTCTTGCAAATCAAATTATCCCAGTTGGAAGGTGAAGGAATTTTTTGCTTTTCCTTCCCAGCTTGTAAGAGCAACACTCCTACACTCAAGGAAAAAAATAAAGTCTTGTATTTAACCTACTAGAAGAGTAAAAAAAAGTAGATTGGATAAAGACCTCACTACTTTAAAAGGGCATTTCATTTAGGCAGATTCCAACCTTCAAATTCACTTTGTACTCAAAATATTAGGAGAGGGGAAGATACATCGGAGTATCAAGTAGCAGCAGGTCTGGCATAAAGGCTGACTTCAGTATAATTCAGATCACCTACATTCTATAAGTCTATGTCCAAGGCAGGCCTTTAAAATGAATATGCACACACCACTAGATTTTTTATACCTCTATAATTGACGCATTAAAAATTATGTTCTAAATAACTACCTGAAAATACACAGTCATTGAAAACTCCACCCCATTTAAAAAACTGGTCCAGATTTCCCACATACCTAGTTAAAGCTGAAGCTTTCTTCAGCTGAGATGTCAATACTGAATCTGCAATCAGCAGTAAATCTTCCCGGCTAAGCATTTTCCCAGTAAGTTTTTCTTTCTTTTTTTTCCAGAGGCTCAAGTGAAAAAATATGTTTGCATACATATTAATACAGCAATTCTAGTTCTTTTTCACTTGTGCCAGGAAAAAAAAAAAAAGAAAGCTATTGGAGGCATTGTTCTTTTGCATAAAGAAAGAAGCAAAAGAATTGTCTTGCCACCTCCCTTCACCATTTATGCTGCCAGGGAATAAGCCACAACACCTGCTCTGTCACTAAATTCCTCCTGCTGCTCTAACTCGAACACGTATGTGGAGATGCAAAGCCCAAGGAACTATTATTAGATCCTGAGCCCATCTCCGCCAGAACAGAGGACTCAAACAGAGGAGCTGGGTTAAAACCACAATTTCTCTTCAGTATAAATACAACCTTCCTCTCCCTCCAATTCACTTGAATGATCTCTATTTCATTAAAACTCTTTCTTGATCAACAATGGAGCAGATTCTATGTGATATATCTGCAGGTCTCTTAAGCACAGAAAAATAACTCCTTGTTTGAACAACCTGATTAATGAAACCTGTACAGTGACCTAGATCACTGGGCTTCTGGCAGACATTTGCAAAACCTTTTGTGGTCTTGCTTCCTACTAAGTTACTTATAGCATATGGGGAAATTTGACCTCTGTACCTTGGCTGTTTTTCAAAAAGTTCTAATATGGTACAAGAGCGCTTCTGTTCTTTAAGCTGTGCCCGCACATAGACACCCCACGCTTGATTTTCAAGAAGAGATCAATGATAAGCAACAGTACATCACAGAAGCATGTCAGAAAAATAAATACACATTAATAAAAACTTGTATCTTCGCCTTGTGGCTGCTAAAACCCTGGTGGCAGTATCTTTGCTAGAGCTGATAAAGCTGTTACAGCTATCTATGGGTAGCTCTTTGAAGAGCAGTTACCTAATCACCTCTGTTTACAGGGTGCTAGGCTGGAGCACTAGTACTAGAAGGCTGACATCTATTGTGAAGTTTATGGTGTCCGTGACTTTTACTACTGTAAGTGCCTGGGATAGCTCTAAATTGATGTCAACATTAAAGGCCAGATCCTTTAGAGCAAAATATTAATCCACTAATCTATTATGGGCGGCCAGCTTTGATATATATACTTTGCAGTCCTGGACCATTAGGTGTTCTCGCCCCCTTGTGGATTTTATTTAGAAGGTCAAAGGAAAGCTGTTTTTCCTCAAGAGGGTTTGGGATTTTTGTTTGTTTTAGTGTTTGTTTGTTTTTTTATATCATTTCTGAATATTTCATTTTCTTTCTTGTTACAAACAGCATATATTTGAGCAAAAAATGTTTTATCGAAGAAAATTCCAACATAAAAACCCTTTATTGAAATAAGAGTATTTCACTTGCCAAAGGTCTTAACTGATGATTAAATGTGCATAATTGAGATTTGTCTTATATTTTAAAATATACATTAGCTAAGGGATTTTCTTTTTAAAAGTACACTGGGCAATACTTTAAGCCTGTCAGTCAAAGCCGGCACTGCACCCTCACCACGGAACTGTCCATTCTGGCTAAGTGCAAGTAACAATGTATTTGGTGACATGGGGCTGGGAGGGTGGAGGGGAATGTGTAGGAATGCAGAAGGCAATTATCTGTGTTGGAATGTGACCGAGCCGCAGGCTCTAATCTTGTGAAAAGGGCCACAGGATGTTTAATGAAATGAGTGTTACCATCTAATTGATTCAGTAGAATTTACTTTAAAATAAACTTGGCAGATAACATTGTCTCCCACACAAAATAAATAAATTTAGAATTCAAGGAATTCAGGACCCAAGCCATTGGTAACTTTCTGCTGTCCAATGGAATTGTTTTTGTAGCACAAAGGAGATGTTACACACAGCTCCAGAGCTGGCATTACTCGTCTTGGTACCGGACCACTACTACCAAAATCGGAGGTCCCAGACAGACTGGAGCAAGAGAACAATAGTAGCACATCAAGTTGTTACAGAACAGTCTCTCTCTCTCACACACACACACACAGTGGCCCAGACTCTGGAGGACGGTATACTAATATCATCCAAACCACCTACTGGGTTCCTCTGTCCGCTGCCAGAAGAAAGACATCTCTCAATGGCAGAGATTAGTGAAAAGGAAACGTTTATTTAAGGCTATGCAAACTTAAATAAATGACTCCAGTGTCCCCACTAAACTAGCAAAGTCCTTTAGGCCAACTACTAATGCCCACAGTGCTTCCTTCTCCCCCTGCCGTTATCTGAGCTACCGTAAGTCTCGAAGAGCAGCACACGTCCGCGTCGCTGGTACCCTCAGCTGTGTTGCCATCCAGGCAAAGCCTCTTCTTTCCTCCACCAGAGGTTCAGGGGTCTGCAGTCTCGCCAAGCCTTGTGGATCCACTACTTGCAATGCTGCAAGGGGATCTGAACTCCAGCTCAGACCGCCTGGCTCTTCCCCACTGCCACCTCCGCCAGCCCTTCTCCTACGGCCACAGCGCTGCAAAGGGGATCCCATTCTTCCAACTCCACCTGGTTTTTCCTCTGCTAAGCTGCAAAGGGTGCTGCCCTCTTCCAAGTCCACGTGGTTCTCTTCCCTACTGGCCGCCGCATCCCCCCTTTTATACTTCGGCTGTCTTCCTCCGCATCTCCTTTCCCAGCTCCTCCCACAGTCAGCCATACCCCAGGACTCCCATACTCGGTTGCCATAGTGCGTCCGGGAAGGCGGTTGCCCCAAGGCAGGGAGCCAATCATCTCTCAGGCAGGCGCTGTAACCAGGGGGAGTTGCTTCCTAGTAACGCTCTGCCAGGGGGAGGGGTGTGCAGCACAGAGGGGGTCCTTGATCCTTCTTTGGGGCCCCCTCCTGGCTGCACCCTGTTACAGAGTGACTTAGCCAATGAACCCCTATTATCATGTGTTCTGTTTGCGTTTTCCCCCCAGAATAAAAGGAACAATGGCAATGTCAGAATTTTAATTGCAATGGACTGGCTTAAATTACTTGACCTATTTTTATCCAGCAAGGAGAGAAATGATTCTTTTTTCCTGGTAGCCATACTTACAATTTAAATTGGAAAAAGTAATAGAAGGACATTTTCTATCAAACAATGTAGTGTTCATAAATAATTTTAGTTTGCCTTATTGTAAATAAATCCCACCTGTATTTTTGAAAAATTGTAAGACACCTTAAATTTTTAAAAAATTCCCTCACAAGAGGATCTAAACTCATAATTAACATAAATAGTGAACTGAAAATATTTCAAGAGCTGCTGGCATAGATTTTTATAGTATTTTGCTATTTATAAACATGATAAAAGCAAAGAAAAACAGGTTTCTACTGTGTTGAGGAACAAATCCATGAACCTTGGGAAAGAGAGAATGTTGGCCAACATGGTCGATACTTTCTATGAGTAAATCATGCCTTTTTAGTGGCTGGACCCTTATCAGTTACTTCTTTTCCCCAAAACGAGCCCTGAAGTTCCCATCCAGTTCCAGGAGACAGATGGTGCTTTTTGAAAACCCAACCTGGCTAAACCAAGACATGCAGAGTGAACTAAAGCAGATGAAGGGTGGATGATGAGCATTATTACTTGCTCTAGATGTTGTTGGTTTTCACTAGGCTGAACCAACTTGAAAGATTATTGAGTCACAGCAAATGTGGGGTGAGGACAGTAGTTCACGGGAGTCTTGCAGTTTCCCCTTGGCACCTCTGTGCTCAGCCCTGAAATACTTCCCTTTCTTCCCTGTCCAGCAGGGTGGCTCCTTGATGACATTTTTGGTTGCTGAACAAAGCAGAAAAGAATTCTGGCTCCTGAGGAGCCAGTGATAAAGCAAGGCTGGTGTGGTTGGCTTTGCAGGAGATATGCAAATAGACAGAGGCTTTTGAAAAGTTTATAGTGTTAGAAGAATCTTGCCAGTCCAATCTTAAAATCCAGGTGGGGATCGGGATTTAGGCTTGAGTGAAAGTCAAACTAGCACAAAATCAGAAAAAGTTGTCAGAGGACACCTAACTTCAGGTTGTGATATCATTTTAAGACACTTGTGGGGACAATAGGCTAGAGGAGAGGAAACGTGATTGGGGCCATTGAAGCCTTTCCTTTTTGTGTCTCCCGAAGGACTGACATAAAATGTGGCCTTGTGATATCTTTAAGTGTTTTGGCCACAGAGCTTTCTCTAGTAACCCATCTCCCCCTCCCCCGCCCCCAACACTTGCCTTCATGAGTTGGTATTTCCATGCTGGCAAACACAGAGTACTTAAGTTGTGCATAGAAATTCTTAGATCGTCTCATAACTGTTGCCCTATTATATTTGTTTTGAATAACTCTTTGAAAGAGGAGAAGCAGGATGCTCTAGGTCCATATTACTTCTTTTACCCAATGTGTTCAGTAAATAAATGGACAATCGGGGCCAGTTGGTGAAAACTGATAGAACCTCAGTGGCTCTAATATGAACCTAAAATAAATATCTAAATCTTTCTTCGCTCCCTATCTGACACAATGTCTTAGATCAATGATTCTCAGCAGGGTAGGGCCACCCCTCTGAGAGACAGATCAGAATGGAAGAGGGGAGAAGGAGCCAGTGTGAAAAATGTATCTGTACTATTACATATTTGGGAAAACGTTTAAATACAAATTATTTCAGTAAAACATAATGCAGAAGACTATTTAAAATCATTTTGACTAATGAGGCATAGATTTTAAAATGGTGAGAAACACTGTTTAGGCTACACGGGACCAAACCAGAGTAATGTACCCTTCAGCCAGCATTACTTTAGAAGTCATACTGTTAACTCATTTCCTGAGGCTGGGCTCATTTTGTTGAGCACCTACTAGGTGTCAGGCATTGTGGTAGGCACTGCACATAATCATGTTTATTTCTCACAATATTCTTGTAAGTTACATATCAATATTCCAATTTTAAGGAAGGAAGCTGATCTTTGGAGAGGCAGTCAATCACTCACAACACAGCTCGCAGGACATTGGTGGTTTCCCAGACCCAGCTTCTAAGACAGTGTTCTTTCTAATACATAACACTGCTGCTCTAAACCAAGTTAGTCCTGGTCACAGACGTCTCTGATTGTAAGATGGTCAATTTGATAATAGTACTTCAGGGGGAAAAATCTACTACATTATACATTCGTGCACACAAGTCATAAAGTAGACTACCACACATATGACATGGACTACTCATACAATTGTATGAAATACCCATTAATTACATGCCGCTTCCTTTTGAGATTCATAAGACTTGAGTCTACACTGTTTCAAACCCACTTTAAAATTCTTCCAAATTGAGTTTGGTCCCTGCCAGGGCATCTGCCTGGATACATCCGCCTGACCCCTTCTCAACACCCTCACCCCATCAACAATTCACGTCAGAGGAAAGAGTACCAGTGATTTAAATTGTGACTGGTTTTTTTTCCTGAATTGAATTACATATTGCTAAATAGTAAATAGTTTCTTTCCGCAATTGTGCTTACTTAGCTTTGTTAGTTCTATAACCTAGTAGTACATGAGAGTGTCAGTAGTTCAGTCCTTTCACGTAAAGACCACTGGTCCCAATCTGACATCCTGCCTAGAGGCACATATAAGATTCGGACTCAGAATGTGAATGTGCGAGAAAACATACATCATAGAATAAAGGAGATATGGTATTTAGTTACTTTACACTTAATCCTCCTCGACCCATCTGAACTTCCTTGATGTAGGTAGGCGTCGGCGCACTTGCCCGTGCTTGGGTCTCCTCCTGACATCAGAACTCTGCCATTAACAGTTGTAGTAAAAAGAACAGGAAATCAGGAGTGAAAACCATGGGTTGTAGCCTTAGCTCTGCAACCAAATAGCTGGGTAATTTAATCACTGTTGGCTCATGTTTCTCCATCAGTAAAATGAAGATGTATGTTTAATTAATTGTGTATTCCAATTCTCATGAAGGAAACATAAACCCATTCCTATTATTCCCCCACCCCTTGGAAAGTTGGCATACAGTATTATAAAACTCCTTCAAAACCTGTACATCACCCCTTCCCATTTTTTTCTCGAAGCTAACTGTGAGCCTGGGTGCGTGCTCTAGTCCTGCCCTAGCCAAGTCGATTCTCCAAACGTTGGAATCATCTCTGTAAATGTTCTGCTTCATTGCCATGATGATCACTGGTGTTGGCTACTGCAATTTCCCAATATTTTAGATATCAAGAAAAAAATACCACCCACAATATATGTCTAGTACATACCATTTAAAAAAATTCAGACAACTAACATTCTTTGCTGATGCAGTGGTTTAACCATACGCATTACCTATTGAAAAGAATTTGATCATTTCTTCATTTAGGTTCTGCTCTATTTTCTTACAAATTAATTTCATTTTTCCAACCTCACACATATCAGACACTCAGTAAATATTCGGGCTGTTTTTCCTTCCCACATCTCCTGCTGGGTCACAATCGTTACCATGGCCACTATCATCATCGTCGTTGTCGTCACTGTTCTTGTCGTTGTCACTCGTTTATTTTCTCAAAAAGATAATTCTCTATACATAATGCTGAAGTAGAGGAAGCTAGCAAGTGCTGAACACTGTAAGCTGGTACTTCAGAATTGTCAAGCAGGTAAGAGGCACAGGTCTACGCCCATCTGCTTCCCTTTCCCCAACTTCCCAACACACACAGTCTTTTTGTTTTATACCACCACCTTCTTTCAATTTGGGGCATCGAAGATTTCGCTAGAAGACGCATGAAAAGATTAGTTAAAAATAGTTGTACAGAGGAAACTGTATATCATAATACACAACTACCCGAGAAATAACATTGACTGACGTGAAAATAATACAGCTAAAGAACCATGATAAAAAAAAAATAGTGCAATAAAATGTTCCCTCCACTATTTGGCCACTAGGTGTAGCTATAGGTCTATAAGTTAATATTTGCATTGGGTCCCCCAGCAGACCAGCTGGTTATAAACCTCAAGAACTTGCTCCCCAACTCTGCCCCGCCCTTTGTTTTCCTGAAACATAAAATACCCCCTGTGATCTATTATGACCCCTTAAATTAAAGATAAGCCAAAAACACCTTAACACACTCTGCGGAGGAGGCACCGTTGCTCCCTACACCCCAATGAAAATAAGAAACTGACAAAAGGTATCTTCAAGCAAGTCTCCACTATTATGCTGTCTTACCCCTTCCCTTTTTGAAGTGCACTCATCCTGTGTTGCACTTACACAGATGTCATTGGCTCAATTTTCTGCCTGGCTGGGGATATTTATGTCTTAAGAGGGACTCTGAAGAAAGAACAACATTTAAACCAAGGAATTAGTTTTGAATGGTAGAATGTTTTGCATCAATGAGAAAGAGATTTCAAGGTTGCTAGGTCTTTCTTTCCCCCTTTCTCTGACCCTTACATCACTCATCTCTCCTGTTTCTCCTTCCTCTCAAGCCAGTCCAGTTCACTGTTTTGTAGTAAGTCCTTTGCTCTTACTTGAAATACTAGTTGTTTAGCAGACCTCTTACCTTACCTCACTAGCCAGTTTTATCCGTTCCTAAGGGTTCCAAAACTCCATCTCCAGCCCCAGGCCCTGCTAGCTACTCAGGGGGTGCATACTGTCACACACGATGACTCCTGATAAGCATTTAAGCACACGTGCCTCAGCCTGCCTTCAGGCTTTTCTCCCCTGCCCCTGTGCTCCCCTTCCTGGTTAATTCACTGATTCAGGAATGTCAACAGGGACCCAGGTGCTTATTGGTCTACTGGGCTACACTCAGTGTCAGCTTTACCTTGGACTGGTGACCAGTGGCATTAGCAGAGCTTACATGACATATGGACCCAAGAGTGTCCAAAAGGAAGGTTGTGTCTTTCTGTGGCTTCTTATTTTTAAGGGAAACAGAAAACTGCACAGAAGCACTCCTTCCCTGGTGTATCATGCCAATACCTCTTTCTGAACCAACCACTGGAATTGGTTTTAGCATGGGATAGAATTCATACAATTGACTAGAACTAATTACTACACAGGCATCGGACCAGCACCTCCATCACCAGAAGAGTTAAAAAGCTCAGTTGACCGTTCTGAGATTTTTGTGTCAAGGCATAGGTTTTTTCTAGAACTTAAGCAGTCTATTTTTTTAATTTTTTAATATTTTCAAATGTCTTCATATAATAAAGATGTATAGCCAACAAAATTATATAATAAATCACTCAGAGCAGGTTTATTTGAAAAAGGTTAAAATGTCTTCTATAAAGTGACATTTACTAATATAAATAAATATCCTCTTAAAAAGTATATAATCATGTCTTCATTTCTAGCCCTTCAAAAAGTCTCTTGTTAATATGATTAATAAACAATTTCTCTGAACCAAGAAAATCATGTACATGTTGGCAGGTGATTAATCTCAGTGTAAAATGAACAGAATCTAATATTTATGAACAAATTACTGGTAGCTATAAGGCTTATTTCCATGATAAAATACAGTGGTCTATATGCCGAAGCCAAAAATGAACATAAAATTAGTCTCATAAGACTGAAACAGGGGAAATAAGATAAATTTAATATATGACATTTCTTGTTCAACCCACTCATTGTTTTCCCACCTTTCCAAAAAGATGTCCCTCTCTCCATTCGAGTCACGTATCCACATAAGAACTCCCATCATCTTACTAGAAGACAGTAATTGATTCGGGCTGCCCAGACAGACTCAGTTGAACAAATCATCATACTTCATCTGCCTGGCTGCAGCTGATTGGTCCAATGAGTAACACCTGACCTAATAAAAACCTTTCTCCAGGGAGTTTTTACCTTGACAATCAAGTTTTAATCCCTCTCTAGCTAGCTGGTCTGAGAAAAGACAGACAATATGAAGAGCAAAGCAGAGACCAAACAAAAAAAAATAAAGAAAAAGCCATCTACTACTATCTAAGTCCCTGAGGCTTACTTGCAACTTTGTCAGGTTTGGTTACATGAGACAATGAATTTTCTGTTCCTGAACTAATTTGAGTTAGTTTCAATAATGTGAAACATAACTGTCCTGACCAATACATATTAACACAAGTTTCACCTCCACTGTTCTTCCCTATTTCACTGAACTATACCATTGAGGGGAACTCTTATATTATGCCTGCTCTAGTGAGTGACTTAAAACTGATCTTTTCCATGGACAATATGAGATGTGTAGTGCCCATATTAAAATTCCCTTTTCTCCTCCTCGGATAATTACGACCCTCAGTGGACTCCGTGATTCCCCTTCAGGACCCCATTGCTGGTAGTGCTGCCAGCAGACAGCCCACAGCTGACAATGCTCTTTCAGAATTGCCTTGTCTGTCGTCCAAGGTCAGGTTCCTTTCCCGCAGCAGTCTGCCTCCAATGACCGCTGAATGTCTGGGATAAAGACCAGGTTCCCTCACCCCAGCTCAGCACGACTCAGAAAGGCCATCCTTGCCCAGAGTGTCCTATAAGGTGGGCTGAGGACTTTCTCGAGGCTGCATGGCTGCCCACCTTCCTCTGCGCCTTCCTTTCCTTGGCCTTTCTCCCTAAGCACTGCTGCCAGCAGCACTCCCCGACCAACTCCCAGCATGCCAGTCTCCATCTCAGAGGCCACCTCCCGAGACACCCAACCTGTAACACTTGTCAAAATCATCTAACTATGAAATACTATGTGGCCCTTTAAGAAACATTCAATAACTACTTAATGACTTTTTACATTTCCCTAGCACACTGATAAGTATTACAATAGAGGACAGAATAAAAGTATAAGGTATATCTCCTGCCCTGAAGGAGCTCACAGTCTCACTGGAGACATATGAGCTAAGCAATCCTCTTCATACGACTCAGCAGTGTGCTCAGTTGAAGAAGACTAAAAGGAAGCCAAAACTGGCACATAGGATAGGATGCATACATACTTATTGAATGAATGAGTGGACAGATGAATAGGAAGAAAGAGGTGTGAGCTGGGAAAGACCATGGCATTTACCTGAAGCCAAACCACATCACCATTGCCACCGGTTTTTAATTCATTAACTCCCTTTGACAATCTCCTAATAGTCACATCAAAATAGAAAATAATCAACCAAAACAAATATATAAGATCCTACCAGGAGTTCTCCTTCAGTCTGGGAGAGTTCTTGAGAAAAGAGCTTGTTCTTTTCCCATGTGCCGAAATCTGATCTCTCCCACCATGTGCACCAACCACATTCACACCTGAAAGGTAGTCTATGGAGCTAGAGGACTCTCCTGTAGTTAAGACTGCTGCGCCAACACTGACAATCTCTTACATCGCTGCAGTGTTTCAGGGGCTTCAACTAAGCATACCTTGTTTCATCCTTGCATCACCCTGGGAGCTAGGAAGGTTAAAATCGTTGTAACCCCCTTTCACAGATGGAGAAGCTGAGGTCCAGAGGTCCTACAGGTTACAGCTGGGATTTAAATAAAACCATCTTACTCCCATTGCAGCCCTACAGATTCCTACATTTTTCACAGATGGTTCATGGGGCTCTGTCTCTGAAGGCCACCAACTGAGAATTATCATTTATATTAATAAGAAGAAAATTAATATTTTTAGTTCTAATAACACAATTTTGGACTCAGTAAAAGTCACGCTTAACTTGTACTATTGCATATACACTCAGAAAC
The DNA here is from genome assembly GCA_004027735.1 of Carollia perspicillata. NCBI lineage: Eukaryota > Metazoa > Chordata > Mammalia > Chiroptera > Phyllostomidae > Carollia > Carollia perspicillata. Next base: position 27,871 of record PVKM010011182.1, read on the forward strand.
AACACATGTGAGTATGAGCCTTGTTTTAGAAAAACAGAAAGAAGTCTGTCCAATAAATTATACTCATATTTGAACAGATAAATGTGTATATTACGTTCTAGATAATAAACATCTCCAACTCCTATTTAGTACACTATTTATAACTAAACAATTCCCCAGGAGATAAAAACTAGATTCTGTCAGAAATCTCTCTCCTTTTCCATTCAGCTGAACAGCATAACATTGTGTTCTTAAATGAGGTACACTTATTTTGGGTGTCTACTTTGGCAGATCCCTTGTGGGGTGCAGGTGGGGGCAGGGGTGAAAACTGATGGGAAAAGAAACTGTGCTGCCAACTCCTGCAATGCACCTTCGACTCAGATCAGCTTGCTATGTCCTCCACATGTGTTCAACCACCATATGGCTAAAATATCAGTTCACTTTCTCTTCCCTTCGTAAGTGAATTGAGGTCATTATTCTGTAAGGGTTACGCTGTAGGATGATTTGATTTCCTATTCTCTTGTCTACTCTTATTTCCACCTATAATAACATTTCATTGATTCTCAGGAATAATGTCTTACGCGGCTCCATTCCATCTGCTCATGCACATAATGAAGATTCAGTTTCTAAAGTGTTCCGTTCCTGAATCTGAGCCTCAGCCCAGTAGCCTCACTTATGGACTATATGACCTTGGCCAAGATAATTATGTCCTTTTTTGTTTTAGCTTCCTGCTCTAGACAAAGAGATACTTATGACTGTCCTGTTCATTAATATGTCTTAAAGAATTACAGGGGATCCTTGGAATGTATGGATTTAGTGTTCATGGCTATGCACTCACAATCCCTAAAAGTCCTTGACTGTCATTTTATTTAGGGGGGTTTAAGGATGGCACCCAAGGCAGCCACTCAGCTGGTGCCTGAGCCCCTGAACTGTCCAACACTGTACTTTGCTCAGGCTTTGTGGTTCCCCTCTCTTCAGCAAAAGTTCACACTGAGCAATAAAAACATTATCTCTTTGTTAAACGCGGATTCCCCCCACCCACACGAAGCAAGCCATCAGCAAGTGCTGGAAAAATTGAAGAAAGAAAGAGGGCTAAAAAAGTGATAATACAGGAACCTAAGCAACTAAACAAACAAGCAAGCAAAATGGAACCAAAGACACTGAAATAGAAAATGGGATGACAGTATCCAGAGGGGACAGGGGAGGGAATTTCAGGGAAAAAGGGAGGGGATTATAGGAACAAGTATAAAGGACACATGGACAAAAACTAAGGGGGGTGGAAATGGGAGGGAGGAGGGGAGCACTGCGGGGGTGGACTAGGATGGGAGTAAAAGACAGAAAACTGTACTTGAATAACAATTAAAATAAAAAAATTAAAAAGTGATAATAATTAGTCAAGAAAAGTGAGTTCTGAATATATTAGAGCATAGAATGTCGAAGTTGGCAGTGACTAGGGGCCCTATTTTGTGAATGATTCTGCCATATTTATTCGATATTAAAGGAATAAAAAAGTGATTTGCAAGTGCTTTAGCCAATGAAAATATAGACATCTGCAAAGAAAAACTACACATCAAAGTACTTTGTAATTTGAAGGATGCCAGATGAGTTTGGATGAATTTCTCTTGAGTGTTATGAGCCTGGTCAGTAAGGCAGTGTGGGAATGCTGGGTGTGTTATTATCCCACCAATGAGATAACGCTGATCATCTAAAAGTTACTTTCAAATATTTTTCTTAACTGCTTCATAAAAAGACTAAGTATTTTAAGCCCCTAGAGTTCATACTTCATACTTCTGACTTGGAAAATAGTAAGCAGGTTGGATAATTTGCTTAAAACTATTGACTAATTTAAATGTGCCCCTGTGACTGTATTAATGCTCCTACCTTTTAAGTTATCAGTTTTTTTCTATGAACCTCATCTAAGAAATAAATCAAAAATAATAAGAAATGTGCATAAATTACAATATTTATTGCAGCATTTTATGTAGTGAAAAGATTTTGGAAATCATCTAAATGTTAACGTCTAAGGAATGGTTCCATAAATTATGGTTTTAATATGAAAAGAAAATGAGGTAGTCATTTAAGAGGATGCTTTAACATACCAATGAAAAGTGGAAATGTTGTGACAAAATGTTAACAAATTCAGAATAAAAATCCATTTTAGTATTCCATCTCAACTGTGTAAAGATGTTTTCATAAAAGTCTGAAAATAAGTATATCAAAATGATAATACAATGTTTTTCGAACACTGGAATTAAAACTTCTTTATATTTGATATACTTTCCAGTTTTTCTAATACATATATATTTGAAGTCTGGGGAAAATAAAGAGTATGTACAAATAATTTATCTTTCTAAAAATTGGCAATATTAACTGGAGGCATGATGTGCCTGGAATAGATGAGACACTACCCCAATGTCAGAAACTAGAATAGTCGCTGACAATCTACGCATGGGTCCCCAACCCCCAGGCCTGGACCAGCACCTGTCTGGGCCTGTTAAGAACCAGGCTGCACAGCAAGAGGTGAGCTTGACTCTAACGGTCTTGAATCATCCCGAAACCATCCCCCGCCATCCCCATTTGTGGAAAGAATGTCTTCCACGAAACTGGTCCCTGATGCCAAAAAGGTTGAGGACCGCTGATCTACAGCACTTACACCCCACAGGTGTGTACACGTCTCCCAGCTTCTCGTCGATCGCTAAGGAAATCAGGCTATCTATGACTTCTGAATGTTTCTATAGCCAGTAAAACAGAAAATACAGACAATATCAAGAAGGAAATTTCCAGATGCCTCTGTTATTATCCAAAGTAGTTATTTATGTACAAATATCTGACCAACTAGGTGCTAGGTACTGCGGGTATTAGGGGTGGGGGAAACGAGACAGAGTAAGTAACGCACAGTTTGCCATCTGATGGGAGAGGCAAATGAAGCAAACAATGATTTAACCTGGAGCCAGAAAGGTCAGTGTGTGGTACTGAAGCCAAGTTGAGGGCTGAGTCAGGCAGGGGCAGTATTCGCAAGAGCTCGTGGAGCAAGAGTGGGGTACTCAAGTGTTCCCCAACATTCAGCCTCCTTCACTCGCCTGCTCACCAAGGACTCTACTTCTCAGTTCCCTTGCCACCGGGCAGAGCCATGTGACTATTACGTCCGCTAAAATCTGAGCAGGGGTGATGCGCAACATTTCCAGGCTAGGACAGTCTCTCTCTCTCTCTCTCCCCTGGACATTTAATTGAGGAGACCATGCATTCCAGCTGGGATACAGGTTACAGGATCATGCTTTGATCACTGAGTCAACAAATGGAGAGCAATGACCCTGGACAGTCACCTGAGTCCACATTAGACTTCGCATTGATGAGAAATAAACCTGTATTATGTTCAGCAGCAAAGAACATGGGGGGTAGTATTTATTTGCAGTATAAGCTAACCTATCCTGTCTTAAATAGAGAGTTTAAAGGGCAAAACAATGTGATAAATCAAGTGAACATACCCCCGTTAGTAGAAGGGATGTGCAGTCTAGAAGTGAGAGTGTGGATTACATCTGTTATGGCAGACATCATTACAACGCGGTCCCATGCTGGTGCATCCCCCAACATTTTAAGCTGGTCCTCCTCCTCCTGTTCTCCAATTTCCCCGTGGCATGCCTGTTGAACATGTTTTTCCCAGCCCCATTTCTAAATTTTTTGGTCAGTTCTCCCCAGTTGCAGGTATGTTTAGAGGACACTTCCCAATAGACTACGCGTTACCAATCCCTGACGGCCTGTTTCTGGAACTCTTTCTTTGGAGACTCCTCTAGTCAATATAAAACTTGCAGTTTAAATCCAAGCATGAGGTTTCCTTGCTTCACTGTTCTCAAATCCTTTCATCAAATCTATTTGCCAAGCACAAAATGAACAACACAAAGAGAAGCCATGAAAGGAAAACTACCAGCATCAACTGTATGCTGCACAGAAGAGACACAGGGTAGAGAGAGCAAAGAGACCGGAAAAAATGTGCCACGCTCACTCTAATTAAAAGAAAGTTGGAGTGACTATACTGCATCAGACACAACAGATTTCAAAGCGAAGAATACGACTGGAAATTCACTGAAGGTTATTTCATAATGCTGAAGGAATAAATTCAAGAAGGCATTAAACATGTAAACACGTACATACCTGATGACAAAGTCATTGAAGCAAAGACTGGTGGAACTTCAGGAGAAGTAAGCAAATCCACAACGGAGACTTAAATATTTCTCCTTCAATAGCTAATCAAACAGACGGACAGAAAATCTGTAAAGAAAGAAGAATTAACAACATAATCAACCAAATGGACTTAATATTTATAGAACACTCCACCTAATAAAAGCAAAATGAGCGTTCTTTTTAAATATACATGAAACATGTATTAAAATAGACCATAATCTGAAGTATGAGAAACATGTCTCAATAAATTTAAAAGAATTCAAGTCATACAAAGGATGATACTTGACCATAAAAGAATTACTAAAAATTAATGACTAGAAGATGCCTGGAAAATCTTCAAATTTTTGGAAACTAAGTGACACATTTCTAAATAACCCATGAATCAAATAATAAATCAAGAAAAAAATGACAAAACATATTCAACTGAGTAAAAATTAAAAAATATTTTCAGATTTTTGGCCAAAATTTGTGCCCAAAGTAGTACATAGGAGAAATTTATAGTGTTAGAAAGTGAAATTCAAGTAACAGAAGAGTAAATAATAAACATCAGATCAGAAAAACAATGGAATAGAAACACAGAACCAATAGACAAAATCAATGAAACTGAAAGTTGGTTCTTGATAAGATCAACAAAATTGGTAAGTCTCTAGCCACACAAGTCAGGAAATAAAAAGAAAGCAGTTACATATTACCAATATCCACAATGAGAGGTAATAACAGTCCAGATTCTACAAATATTAAAGAGATAATAAATACATGAAAAATTTTATGCCAATACATTTGACAACTTAGATGAAGTGGAAAAAATCCTTGAAATATACAAATTTCAGGGTAAAATAGATAGCATGACTATCCCTATATCTTGCAAAGGAATTGAGTTTAGAACTAAAAACTTCCCCTACAGAAAACTTCAGGCCTAGATGTTTTCACTGGTAAAATGTATGAAACATCTGAGAAAGAAATAATGTCAATCACACACAAAATTGTAGAAAATTAAAGGACTGTATACCAACTCACTCAATGAGACAAGTTTTATCCTATACCAATATAAGACAAAGAGTATAAGAAAAGGATAGTATAGAACAATATCTCTGATGACATAGATGTAAAATTACAAAACAAAAGTTTTAGCAAATTGAATCCAAAAATATATTAAAAGGCCATCATGACCAAGGGGAGGTTATCCCACAAACACAACAATCGTTTAACATTCAAAAACCAGTTAGTATAATTCATCATATCAATAAATTAAAAGACATATGATAACCTAAATAAACACAGAAAAATTATTTAGCAAAACCCAACTTTCATTCCTGATAAAAATCTTTGGCAAAGGGATTTTCTCAACTGGATTAAAGGGAAAGGTCATCTGTGAAAAACCTGTAACTGCCATCATTCTTAATAATAAAAAATAAATGCTTTCCTCCTGAGATAAAAAAATAGGACAAGGATATCCATCTCACCACTTTTATCCACCGTTTTACTTGACGTTATAGCCAATACAAAAAGAAATAAAAGACATCCCAATTGAAGAGGAAGAAGTGAAACTCTACTTATAGATGATAGGATTGTCAATGTAGAAAATCCTATGGGATCAATTAAAAAGCTACTAGAACTAATAAGTGAGTCT
>PVKM010011183.1:0-33642 GCA_004027735.1 Carollia perspicillata
TGATGGGTGTAGTCATGTCGTTTTTACTAAATGGAAGAGATTAGCTCTAATGAAAAATCTCAATGTGACAGCAAAACCTAGCTGCAGTAATGAGACCCGACACTTCTCAAACCCCCTTCAGGGCCCCCAATGGTCCCCTGCTCTAAATATCCTTTCGGTTCAAGTACGAGAAGAGCTTAATTCAAATATTCAGCATATTTACCTGAAATTGGGGGGGGGTGGTCGGTGTGTGTTTTTTCTTTTGAGGGTGGATGCAAAAACAGCATACATTCGTAATCTGTGGGCTTTAGCTATTTTTCTTTCACTATAAATGACACACGCTGTCCTTCCTCCAGTTGATTAAAAAGCAAACTTAGCTTTTCTCCAAATCGAGGCCATTGTGCTCATAAGAAAGTCATCAGAAAAGACCCTGGAAGCCTGAAGCATTGTGTGGGTTTGCTCATTTAATGTGGGTGAAATCGTTGCCTCTTTTTCTGGACTCAAAATATCTCAGCTATCCCTATTTTGCGAGGGGCAGATTGAAAAAAACAGTGAAGAGGGAAAAGGGATTAAGGTTCGGAAACAACTAACTGCCATATTGCACAGAGTAACGCAAAGTAGAAAGAGCAAGCACGTCAGAGAAGAAGCACTTTTTCAGAACAGAAAGGAGGCAACAAATAAAGTCTATTTACATACTTCGCAGGGTGGGGGGGAACTTGGGGAGGATTAATTAGTTAATGTTTGGCAAGCTGCGCCTTGATGACACCTTATGCTGAGGTGCTATTGTCACTTATTACTGTTATTAATTAACAGGGTGAGTGCCAAACAAAAATATGCTTCTCGGTATCCTTTCATTTCTTAACACCACTTGCCATGTCTATTGCAGGAGTGATACGCGAAAGTTACCTCAAAGGCCATGACCAGCTTGTTCCTGTCACTCTCTTGGCCATTGCGGTGATTCTGGCTTTTGTCATGGGGGCCGTTTTCTCAGGCATCATCGTCTACTGTGTCTGCGACCACCGGCGCAAAGAGGTGTCCACGGTGCAACGCAAGGAGGAGCTCACCCACTCTCGCCGGGGCTCCATGAGCAGCGTCACCAAGCTCAGCGGCCTCTTTGGTGACACCCAATCCAAAGACCCAAAGCCAGAGGCCATCCTCACACCACTCATGCACAACGGCAAGCTCACCACGCCCAGCAACACCGCCAAGATGCTCATTAAGGCTGACCAGCACCACCTGGACCTGGCAGCCTTGCCCACCCCAGAGTCCACACCAACACTGCAGCAGAAGCGGAAACCCAGCCGCGGCAGCCGGGAGTGGGAAAGGAACCAGAACCTCATCAATGCGTGCACGAAGGACATGCCCCCCATGGGATCCCCTGTGATTCCCACGGACCTGCCCCTCCGGGCCTCGCCCAGCCACATCCCCAGCGTGGTAGTCCTGCCCATCACGCAGCAGGGCTACCAGCATGAGTATGTGGACCAGCCTAAAATGAGCGAGGTGGCCCAGATGGCCCTGGAGGACCAGGCGGCCACCCTGGAGTATAAAACCATCAAGGAACATCTCAACAGCAAGAGTCCCAACCATGGGGTGAACCTAGTGGAGAACCTGGACAGCCTGCCCCCCAAAGTCCCCCAGCGGGAGGCCTCCCTAGGCCCCCCAGGAGCCTCCCTGTCTCAGAGCGCCCTGAGCAAGCGACTGGAGATGCACCCCTCCTCCTCCTACGGGCTTGACTATAAGAGGAGCTACCCCACGAACTCACTCACGAGAAGCCACCAGGCTACCACTCTCAAAAGAAACAATACTAATTCCTCCAATTCCTCCCACCTCTCCAGAAACCAGAGCTTTGGCCGGGGAGACAACCCGCCCCCTGCCCCACAGCGAGTGGACTCCATCCAGGTGCACAGCTCGCAGGCGTCTGGCCAGGCCGTGACTGTTTCAAGGCAGCCCAGCCTCAACGCCTACAACTCATTGACCAGGTCGGGGCTGAAGCGCACACCCTCGCTAAAGCCGGACGTACCCCCCAAACCTACCTTTGCCCCCCTTTCCACATCCATGAAGCCCAATGATGCGTGTACATAATCCCAGGGGTGGGGTCAGGTGTCGAGCCAACAGGGAAAGCGAGGCGCACGCTCGCTCGCTCAGCACGGGTCCCAGCCGCCCGAGTGCGCACCAGACCAAGACAGCCACAGCAGAGCCCGGGACTCTGCGTCCTTGGGGATTTGGGGGGACTCTCCAAGTGGCCCACGTGGTTTGGTGAAGCTTTTCAACGCGGACTCACCTCCATTCTCTTACTTCACTCTCCTCCCCACTCCCTGCAACAGGTTGTACTCACAAAAGACTTAAATTATCATCACAAACATGAGCCAAAAGCACATACCCACCCACACGTGTGCGCATGGGCACACGGACACACACACACATTCACACAGGTGAACAACTAGAACACTCCGTGACTGCACAGAGCGCTGCCAAACTAGGCTAGCGTTCCAACTTGCAAAACAAATACATTTTTTTTAATCATGCAAGTTAAAAAGACAAAAAAGAATTCATTGACAATTCTAACTCAGACTTTTAACAATGGCAGAAGTTTACTATGCGCAGATACTGTGAAGTGCCCACCAGTGTTAACAGCTTTCTGTTATAGCAGATTAATGCCATGCTGGGCAACTATGTCATAGGTTTCTGCTCCTCTCTTAATGAAGTAACGTGACCGTTAACGCAAGTAACTTTATTTATTGTTCACCCTTTTTTTCCTTAAGGAAAGGACTCTTCCACATACCACCCTATGAACAGCTCTTCAGAAAAGCCCCTTGAAGTCACACTATTTAACGTGAAATCCATTAACTGGAATAATTGAGTTTCTTTATTTTTACAATAAATTCACTGAGTAAATAAGTTGGAGCCGGAATTCTGAGCGTTGTGTTTGGACTGTCTGGTATCTAGCTAAAGGAGAAAGTTAAGAGGGGAATATTTATTTAAATCTACCAGTCACTTTGCTGGTCAGGTCTCTGTGCTATATAACATGCAAAAAAAAATGAATTAGTTGAAAAGTCCTTCCAGATCCTAACTTCTAAAGCAACCAGGACAGGAACTTTTAGAATGGCACGTCCATGCCCCATTGCTGCCAACATGGCTTTGTCAGTGGTTCCTACTTTCTGTGAAGGCACCAGCTTGTGATACGCCATCTAATCTCATCTTGCATGTGAGACAGCAAACAAAATCCACAAACAGTGTGAACTAATTAATACGCTGGCTGCTACCTTGCATAAACTAATGGTTTGATCACACGGGTTTTTCGTGGGGTTACATCTGTGAATAGCCTGTTTTCCACATGTAAATTTGTGCCTTACACCCTGAGTTGTGTACAACTTGTAAAATGTCATGATAAACTCTTTCCTCCTTTTGAAATACAGATATTTATTTAACCCTCCCCCAACCCCACTCCAGTCCTCTGGAAGATTAGCTGTCCAGCAGATGGAAGAAGAATGCGGCTGTGATGTTTGTAACCTCGCAGCCTGGGAAAGCTGGGCACACAGCACCCTCCAGTTCACCCTTCTAGTCGTGCCAATTCCAGCCACCCTTTGGCCATGTCGCCAAGCATGGACCCCAGTGTTGCGGGTGGCAAATCCCTTCTCCCTCCAGGGCCCCCTGCTTCCCTTAAATTCTCAGATCATTTCAACATGGTGACACCTTCGTTTACCAGCAGGAAAAGGACTGAAGTCCCAGTCCTTATTTCTGCCAGGTCCGCTGGCTGGAAACATGCCGCGTGCAGTTGGGCAGGCAACTGGGATGAGTCTCCAAGCCGTGTGCTCAGTGCACTTGAGCAGTGCACACAAAGAAATGACATGGAAATAGATGCAGGCAGGCTGGACCCTGCTGGGATTAATGAGTAACTCCAAGTACAAGGCCAGCCACCATGGATGCTGCTCATCCTTGACTGGGGCAAAAGATTTTTAATTTCTAAAAAAAATTTCTTTATCCTTTTGTTATGGTTTGTGGGGGTGCGTAGGTGTGTCTTCTTCCCCTGGGTTTTTATTAGTGCAAGCACACAGAAGGGACTTTTGTTTACGCCATCATGAACAAAGGAACTCTCAGCATACGTAAACTGTGAGCATTATTGGTTATGGTTTCTTTTTAAACAGTTAAACCTATTTGATGGTCTCTTTGTCCTTTTATTTCCAGTTTGACCTGCACTCAGTTTTGTCTTTAAAAAAGAAAAACTTCCAAAAAGATAATTGGGGGCAGTTTTGGGTTGGCTGGTGGAAAAGGGATGCGTCGGTAATCAGAGAGACCTGGGTGTGCAGCAGGAAGGCGGGCACGGCCTTTCGTCCCACCACCTCTTGCCGTTGCTGTTCAGGGTGGGTTTCTGTTGTTTTTGTGGCCTTATGTTTTTGTTTTGTTAGTGGGATCAAAGTTCACATCCTGTGAACTCTGTGCCCTGAAACCATGAAGTCTTCTCGATAGAAACAGATCATTGTATTTTGTATTTTCCCTTGGATTTTTTTTTTTAGAAATGCAGAATTTAGGAAGGTGAGGGGTGTATGCTACTCTGCTAGCTTCTTCCCCAAGCCTAACTCCCAAGAGTATTGACAGTGCGGTGCTCACTGTCTCATCCTGTGTGTGGGCATCCCTGCCTCAGCTGTGTTACGAAGACCTGTGTCAAAATTACATCCCGCCACCCATCACTTACGGTGTTGACCCTGGAGTGCCCACCTGTGTTGAGTTGGTCTTCTGCATTTAAGTATTTTCCCCTTTTCCTTTTATTTCCCCACTGCATGTGGGGGGAGGGTCCATAAACCCAAGTGTGCCTTTGCTTTCCACCCTTGCTAGACACTGGTAGATACAACAAACTCAGATTTATATTTGTTGTAAAGTTGTAAAAATATTGTGATGTCACCAATTTTCCTTCCATCTCCACATCTCCTAACATCTGATTCACGACTTAATGTATGTTGTAAAAAAGAAAAGAAAAAAGGGAAAAAAGACAAAAAAAAAAGCAAGGAAAAAGGCTCTTTATTACTTAAAAGTAATAAAACAAGACTGTTCATTATCTTTCGTGTCCTGGATGCTTTTATTTCTCTCAACTTTCCCCTTCCTAAATCTCACACTTTTGGGGTAGGATTCTATTCCTTCCATCTCTGTCTGACTTCCAAAGAATAAATAACAACGTAGTTCCACCCGTTTGTTTGCAGTACCCACACCCTGCTCGCCCGCAAAAAAAAAAAATTATTGACGTGCTTTCTCTGCCTGCACCCAGCCTGGAGCAGGATGTGCGGAAGCCATCGGTAATTAAAAGGCAGGGCACGCACTGACTCTCTCTATTCATTTTATGCATTTTCTTTTTATGGGCTTGTTCATCATCAAACATTTATGGTAGGCTTGATAGTTTAAGAGAGCAAGACTAGGATTTTAGTATGTAGGGTCCACTAAAAATAGACCCTTGCACAGATGTGACTTCAGCTTTTTACATATTAATAAGGGAGAGGGCGCCGGATTTCACTCCTTGTTAGCATTTATCTCTTGTAACCCAGAAGACACTGTTGGAGGTAAGTTGGGATGCAGCACTTGGTTTTTGCTTTGCAGAAGAGCAGTATGAAATGCCTGGAGCAGGTTTCCCCCTCTGGGATATTTTTAAAAAGTACTTAAATAAGTCCTCGGGTACAGTAGTTTACTTTTGTCTGTCTGAAATAATTTTTAACGCTATAGGTCAGTTTGAGTGTGCAAAGCTTGGGTTGGTTTTCAGTTCAGACCCCTAGTAATCCAGTCTCCTCTGATAAGTCATTTCCAATTGTATTTCTTAAATCCCACCTATAGGGGCAGGCACAAAATTGACTAGAACACAGTTCCTTCGTCCTCTCCTATAAGGAGAGAATGACAGGTGTCTGTAATTGCCATTGGGTGGGTTTAACGAAGTGCTGAGGAAGTGGGCCCAGAAGTTCAGGGCAGGGGTCTACATTTGAGCTGGTTCTTGCAGAATGAGTTCTCTGGACATGCAGCCCAGGCAGAAAGGATAACTTGGGCACAAGCACCAAGTGTGCTATGTTTGGAAAACAAAGGTCTGGCGGGCCTTGAGCAGAGTCTGTGAGAGAGCTAGGTCTTGTACGCAAGACCTGACAGTAACGTGGAAAATGGACTGGTCCAGGGAGAGGCTGTAGGCTGCTGGGCAGTGTGCCAGTAGCATGCCAAATTATTAGGAGCAGCACAAGTGAAAAGTCCACATCCAGCTTAAGATTCTTTGGGAAACAGCTCTGTGATCATCCCCTTCTTGCCTGAAAGAAAATCTCTTCTAATGACTGACAGGTCTGCCCTGCCCACTTACACCCAAATGTAAAACGGAGAGAATGACCCACAGCTACCCTGACACTTTCCTTTTAAAAAATGAGAAAGCTGAGCTCCACTGGGTGAAAGGATGTGCCCACAATCCTAAAGCTGATGGTAGGACAGCTTAAGAAGACAAACCCATCTGTCTTTTGCCTCTCACCCCACATTCACCCCATTCATTCATATCACTAGAGCAATACTAGCTAGGAAGACCTGCGATGCCTCTCAGCCCAGACAGCATCTCCACCTTACTCAGCCCTTTCTCCCAGAAAGCCCTTCATACCCACCTCACCCCACCCCCACACATCTGGGCATCTCCAATTCCTCCATCTGCGCCAAGGGAAGGGGTGGGCTAGAGGCAGACATTCCCTGCAGTGCAACCTGATACTTGGTATGGTGGCTTCTGCTGCAGTCAGCTTTGTTCTGGTCTGGGGAAGAGGCTGAACAGGTGCAGCCTGTATCTTGGCTGGGGCCCCAGGGATGTCCCTGCTCAGGCTTGAGAAGTGCCTCCGACAACCAGCTTTTTCATTGTGTTTGCTTGCTTGTTACAGGGTTGGCAGTTTCTGCAGGGTGTTTTTAAACTGTTGGCCTTCAGGGGTCAGTGGCTGTCCCAATACAACCAAGGGGCTAGGTGTTTCGTGGGGCCAGACAGAGTTGGCATCTTGGACCTGCCTGCTTTCCTTAAGTACTTTGTTCATAAATGCAAACTGGTCTTGTTCAGCCTTGCAAGTTGGCAGAAGCCATCAAGATGCCCCAGAAACCACGGTGCCTGGGTTTGACTGCCTGAACAAAAGCTCTTTCAAAAGAAGTGATTCGGCAAGTGAAATAAAAGTGTCGGAAAGGCACCTCCAATTTCAGACACTGCTACATTTTTCTTGAGGGAAAAAGGGGTGAGGGGAATTTAAAAGAATCTTTTAGTCACAGAATAACATGATTAAAAGTATAATCCTTGTCCTGGCTGAGCACTGTGACAGCTGGGTGCTCAGACTCCCACATCTCACGCCTGTCTTAAAACCAGGTGGTGACGTGTAGCTTATACAGAATTGGAAAGGAAGGGCTCACATTTATTGATCAGGACTGCCAGACAGATGGGGTCTTCAATATTCCATTTAGAGTATTGTGTATCCTTAGCTCTAACCCCCTGGGATGCCTGGAGGTGGAGGGCGGTTGACCTCGACAGAGGGTTAGGGCTGAACCGATGTGCATTAAATGTTGGCTGGCCAGAAAACTGTGCAGATGTCCCTCTAGCAAATGGAAAGGAAATTGGCGCAAATCAAGAGAGGCAGCTGAAGAGCAGGGAGTCCCCCGCCCCCCTCTGCAAACACGTCCCTGAATGCACACATGTGCACAGAAACGCTTTCAGCAGGCGCCTTCCTCTTGGTGCCTGAGACCGAAAACGCTGCTGTTCAGAACCCATGTTTGCGGAATGCGGGGCCTTTCAGAGAACTCTCACCCCTTTTCCTGGTAAAACAGGGTTTCCACCTCAGCGCTTTCTGGTCAAAAGCGAACTGTCATAAACTGCAGTTCAGAGAACTGGAGCGAGCCAAGACCTTAGCACAGGAGGCCGGACAGCGGTCCCCGACAGCCCACTGGCGCTGACTGAGGTGGCCAGCAACTTCTTTATTCTTCCTAATACCTTCAGATGAAGACTCCCTTGAGAACATTACCATCGTCCCCAGAGCGAGTCATCGTCAGTCCCACTAACCGGTTACAAGGATGGTCCGAAAACAGTGATGTTAACAAGGGGGAACGGTAGGGAACCATGAAATCAGGAGCATTTTTCATTGATGATTTTCAGGGGAAAAAAACAAAAAACAGATGAAGGCGACATTGGACACAATACCAAATGCCAGGAAGCCAATGTGAAAGAAACTGGGGCAGGCTTCTCCGGGGTTTCTAGGATGAGGAAGATGATGAAAAGCCTGTCTGAGAGCCCAGCACTCTCTTTCTTCCTGTTCATCATGACAGCTGCCCTTCCCCTGTTCTCGGGTGGCGAGAAAGTGGGCTGGTCGTGCACATTTAGTATCAGTTCTCCGGTGTGGGTGCTGAACGTTTTGCCCTCCTACTCCATCCATGTCAATGCAAAAGTATAAATTTCAACAATAGGGCAAGGGCTATTTCATAAAAAGCGAAAAATCTGCCACCCAAGAGGGGCAGGGCTTCTGATTGTCAATAACAATGACAATTAACATTAGTGGCATTTTACAGTTTGCAGAGAAAGTCTCGTCCATTATTTTGGTAGGTCCTCATCGCAGCCTAGCGAGGTGGGCGGCACAGGTGTTTATCCTCATTTTACAGGAACTGGCGTTTGGACAGGAGGAATCTATTGCAGCGCTCATCAACATGAAAAGGTGGTCATGTCTCAAAAGCCTGTGTTGCCATCATCCCCTCCGCGCTCTCGGGGACACCTCAGGTTACACAATTACTCTGCTTCACCAAAGGGAAAAGGGCCTCGCACAGCGTTTCCCAGGGGAGATGGTTACAACAATAAAGTCCCCAAAATAAAGGCTAGGCACACACGTTCTATTTTAAGGGCATTGTGCTCTAATATTTTTCCATCATTAAAGAACACATCTCTTCCTTCCTGCGTCTGCAAAGTCCTGATGCCAGCAGTGTTGTTAGGAACTGTCAACAAAGCAGGGAAAGAGAGCGCTGGAGCCAAGTTCAGCAACCGCCCTCCGTGAGGCGCACCCTGCCACCTCAGGGCCAGTGACGCCGCCTGCCTCGGTGCAAGGAAAAGGATGACAAGCCCGGCTTTCATAGCTTCTCTATGCTACTCAAGCCGTAGATCACAAGAGAAATTTAAGAAGCTTAAGAGAACCCAGGATTAATTTGAATGCCCTGTAAGTTAAAAGGGTGAAGAATTTGCCCACATACCCCTTCATAGGAGACCAAGGGAAAGTAAGTGTGAAGGAAGAGGTAAGAAATATCACTGTTGTCTTTGTTAGTCCCATTAACTACTTGGTGCTGGGGGTACCAAACAATTTGACTTCATCCCTGATGTCAATGGTCGAGAGACTAGAAAAATCTCCCAAGAGGAGACAGAAGATAGAGATCGTCTGCTCATGGGTACCTATCTTCCTGCTCCACATCACTGCCCATGTTCCATGTTGCTACTTCCTCAGACTGGCCCTCCTGCCGTTCAAAAGCTACTTGGTGTTAAGTGCATGAGGTGCAGCAGAGGCGGGACCACCTTCTCTAGGATGGGCCCCTGGCCGCCCTCCTGCTCTGGGAGCAGCGTGGCCTGGCCAGTCACCATGCAGAGCTCACAGCAAGCACCCTGAAGAAGCCAGCATTTTCTGTGTGCTGTCTTGACGGATAACCTCAGACAGACTTCACTCAGAGGGTGAGAAAAATAGCTGCTGTTCTTGAGACCCCACTGTTCTCTTTGCTTGGTTGCTGTTGTTTTTGTTTATTTGCTTGTTTATTCGCTTGCCAATTGAAGCCCTGTTCCCAGGCCACAAAGCTTTTCTGCATACACAAATATGCTTTTTAGTAAAGACGAGGGCCCGGTTGCCACCAACTCTGGTAAAATATATACAGGATCCAGTACAAGTAACACCCTTTGTTTTATTGTAAAATCTTTTCTTGCAAAATCATAAGCATGAAATTCTCTAACATAAACAGTGTCACACTCAAGCACACCATATGACGTTTCAGGTGAAATGTGCAAATTAAAACCATAAATTATTACACCCATGTTATTACCCCACCAACCACACTCCAGCAGGCATGACTTCTGCCGGATCCTGTGTATGTAATTTCAGCTACAGCACCACACAGTGCCATTTACTTATGTTCTCAATCAAGGTAACAACCTTGGAAACAATTAACTTTAACTGATCTAAAGTGTCACAGTCAATACCAATTAACTTTTTTTTCCATTTTAAAGGTATTTGTAGCCACTTACACCTGAGACTGAATGAGTCTGCTGCTCTTTCCTGAGAACAGAGTGGGGGGAAACAACCGATTAACGGAAGTTTTCCCTTCCAAAGTGCACGTTCTAGGATGGTATGAATTGGTTATTCTGAAGACCCTGGGAAAGGATACATATTTTAAAATGAAACAAAATTGTTGAAGTTTGACATAGGTGTTGGGTGATTTGAGTTCTCATTAGTGTTTAATTTTATTTAACCCAAGACTTATTACCCTCAATTTCCAGGGTGAAGAGAAATCCTGTGATCAAATTTTTTGCTTGGGGAAAAAAAAAAAGATAATGTGTTAGACTTATATGTATGAATAGAAACAGGTAAACAGTCATATTTCCTTCTGACTTAGTAATTTAAACAGTGTAAGTCAGTAGGGAAGGGCTGTAATTGGAGCCAAAGTAAGTGAGGTGAAAATTACTAGGTGTTGGAGCATCTGCATCTCATTTTAATTAGGTGACTGGAATGGCAAGATCAAAAACTTTTTCTTGTCACTTAATCTGTTGAGCTTTCTAATCAAGAAACCAAAGGGCTCGTTTTGTCCTCCGTGAAGAGTGACCCAAAAAGATCCTCTTTAATTACCCTGCCAGAGCAAGCAGGGCCTGGGCCCAGGGACAGAGCAGGGCCCAGTGGGGCGGGCGGCCTGAGGGTGAGGTGCTCTGACACCAGCCCCACAAAGAGGCTCTCAAGGAAAGCCACCCCTAATTCAGCAACTTGGAGTTTTTGCTTCTCACAAGGGAAAGTGGTTTGAAAGGGAGCACATGTCACATTGTGAGTCTGTGGGCGTGGGTTCCAGTCCTAGCTGGCCTCACCATTTGTGGGACAGTCATTCAGACTCTGGGCACTTCCTCTCCCCGGTCTGAGAAATAGGCTCCATGGCGGCCCTGCCTACCTTCCTGCAGTGAGTAAAAGTCAAAGGAGGTGCGTGCTTGCAAAACTCAAAATCCCAACTGGCATTCAAAAAGAGATCCCAGTTCTCTAAGTCTTCAAATTAAATAAAAGACTTTGAGTCCCCATCTTGCTGACACTGAAAATGTCTCCTTTTTGTCTCCCCTAAATACTTCTTATCTTCCAAGAAAAGCAGCCAGGCGGACCTGGTTAAACAAAAGCCCTGCTTGACCCCGACAGAGTTCCAGCTCTTTTCGTCAGTATGGTGGCCTCAGCCACACGAGGCCCGCATGGGGGCCTGGGGGCTCTAAACCCTTTCATAATGCCTTCCTCCTCCACTCCCAGAAGGCTCGTCTGGGAAGAACAGGTTGTGCCCTCTATGAATCCTACCTCCGCTGCTACCTTGGACGCCTGTCCACTTGGCCCACCATTGCATCTGGGCAGGACTCTCCGACCCCCAGAATGGGCCCCAGAACACACTGCAAGGAACGCAGCTGTCAGTTCCCTCACCGCCTCCTTCTGTGAGGCTTGTACTCACGGGTGCCTGCACGGGTTGCCCGGTGACCTTGGCTTGCCTGCCTGCTTTAGTGACTTCTTCTTTGAGCCAATATACTCATGACCATTGTCCCTGAGCACACCTGTAGTGATGCTCTGTCCCAGCCCAAAGCATTTCCAGTCTCAGCTAAATCGGCCTGAAAGGAAGTACCGCCCACTCAGTCCCCAGCCTATCCCTAGCTTCCGTCCCAAGAGCCTGTGACATTTCGTTTAAGATAAAAACTACTTTGTTAAAACTGTAAAGAATTATACCAAAGAACGTAAGCGACAGCCATTATTATATGTCTCATGGTACTGAAAGATCTAGTTTAACTCCCGCCTTTTGGAGAAGAATAAATCATGACATGAAAGGTCACTCAATAACGCGCCTCTGGTTCATGGCAGATTTAGAGGCAAGAAGCGGGTGTCCCAATTCCTAATTCATTACAGGACACTGTCCTCTATGTAGTACAGACCTAACTTCTGAAAAAAGTTACACCAGCCAGAGCAGCAGAAAATAAGACAGAAATTTATTTCACTCTCCTGTAGTAGCCCCATAGCACATGCTTGGCAGGGCACTTCTGCCATCATCGATGTGTGGCTTCTGTTTTCAGACACAAGAAGCTTTTCTAAATGTGCCAATTCCTCAATCAACAAGAAGAGTAAAAGAGAGAGTGGGTGGAGGATACCCACCCATTTTTAAATTGATTTTGGCGGGGGAGGGGTGGCGAGGTGGGGAGAGAAGCATTGGTTTGTTGGTCCACTTATTTGTGCATTCACTGGTTGCTTCTTGGATGTGCCCTGACTGGAAATCAAACCTGCAACATTCATACCCAGCCATTTTTAAGAGCTAACCCCAGTAGTTGCACAGAACGCTTTGTAGCTCAGGTAACAGGAGCACCATCGCAGAGTCACAGCAGGCAGCAAGGGAGGCTGGGAACTGTAGACGTCAGTGCCTCGTGCCCTGTAAAACTGAGAAGTGTGCTAACCCTTTACAAAGCGGTGTGGGGGTGGGGGGTTGGAATGGATACTGCAGGAAATGAGCAGTTTGCCACACCTGTACATATAAGAACACAGAAATCCATTACACAGTGCATATATATATGTATGTATATGCATCTAAACATACTTTACAAAAATAAAATCCAACCACCCACTGCTCGTGCCACAACACGTGGTTCAGGCGCCCGGCCGCGCCAAGCCTCCCCTGGGCTCCTGAGCGGCTGTGCTCTCCTCTCACCCTCCCCCACAGCAGGCAGAGCTGAGAGGGTCCTCGCAGGTACACACGTGGGAAGATTCGCTTCTCCGTTCGACTGTAAGCATATCAAGGGCAGGAGCTGTACCTTTTCTACCAGTGTAAGTCCAGTCTACACTGAGCCTGACACACTGTAAATACACAATGAACCGTTTGCTAAACTCAGCTGTCACCAAACATAAGGGAATAGAGGTTGCGTCTCTACACAGAACCAGAGTTACTGCTGGTGGCTGCCGTAGCTGTCGCAGCAGCTGGAGCGATGGCTCACTGGCTCGCCGGGTGCCAGGCACGGGGCTGTGTTTCCTGCGCATTAGCTCCTTCAGTCTTCTCAAAAATCCCACCCTTCGTTATTTCCATTCAACGGACAAGGCAACTGAAGCACACGGAGATTGAAGAACTTTCCCACACTCACTGAACTAGCAACTGGTGGATCCAGGTGTGCATCCCAGTGACCTCGTCGTCAGTGCTCTTGATCGTCTTACATCTCACTAGGTGCGGTGGGACAGGGGGTGCTTTTGGTAACTTGACGGAGAGTGCCTGTTAGAAACGGAGACACAGCCAGCGCCGCAGGAAGCTAATGATTGATGACAACAACGAGCAGCCCGCCCCGCAGACACTCCATCTGCGCACGCCCACGTCAGTGCCACAGAGAGGCGCGCCCTGCTTTCCCCGGGGCTTGCGCACAGGAGCAAGTCGCTGAAACTGCAAGTGTTGAAAACAACCAAACCCCCCAATACCTTAAATCTTCTTTTTTAACGTATCCTCATGATTTTATTGTCACGTAATAAAACAAAAAAAAGCTTAGAACTGGATCGCTTGGCCCCTTCTCTTCTCATCTCCTCCCAGTTCAGAATGCTCGCATCCCTTCATGGCCAGCATTCTCTTAGATCTGCACTTGGGCTCCACGCATTCAAGCCTCAGCATAATCTTCTTTGTAGTTTTAGCCTTTTTCCGGAAAATCGGCTTAGTCTGCCCACCATACCCACTCTGCTTCCTGTCATAACGCCGCTCCCCCTGCACACGCGGAGAATCCTTGCCTCCTTGTACTGTGTGACTTTGTGGGGTTGATGCTGCCACACTTCTTACAGAAAGTCCGGTGGGCTTTAGGAACGTTGACCATGTTTGCGGGAGCACTAATGATATAGGGAAGTGACCTAAACCCAGTAGGCCTTAGCACAGGGTCCCCCTTCCCCCAGTTCAAACGGCAAGGCCAGAGCACAGGGTCCCCCTCCCCTAGTGTAAACGCCAAGGCCAGACCGCGAGCACCAAAAGATAAGGTACTAAACGGTCCGGCCTGCGCCAGTCAAAACATAGGGTAGTAACTAACCAAACAAAGAAATTCGAATTAACCCTTACGTTCCCCTGCATTCCGCTTCTGTATCTCACTTCTGCCACGTAGCCACGTAGGGATAGAGTATATAAGTCCTGTAACCCCTTTGTTCGGGGCCCAGAATTTGGAGTTGGACTCCTCTGGGACCACGCGTGAATAAAGGATCGTGCTCTTAACCCCTCCGGTGTCTGGTCGTTTTGATTTTCCGTAACACTAACAGCACGGGAAGAATACCCTAAATCCTTGACCCTGGTGAGATCCCTGCCCCCAGGGCACATTTAAGTGCCTCAGTCGTTTGCAAAGCCACAGTAACAACTGAACAAGTAATGATAGTGGAATATAAGTCAGTGAGGACCCAAGAGAGCAGAGTGGGCGTTGAGGGGATTCTGACACTTGATGACACTGGGGACCAGGCATGTGTGTGTTGGGGGCGGGGTGGGAAGAGAGAGGGAGGGAGAGGGAGAGGGAGGGGGTGCTGGGTGGGGACATTTACTTCGCTCTTCATTGATGCTCTGCTGTGTAAGTGCTGATAAGACTCTTCTAAAACTCTTTCAGGAGATATTTTTAATGCAACCTGGTTCTGTTAGGAGGAAAAAACACTCCTGATTTGGAGGGAAAAGTACAACAAGATTTGATTTCACAGATGCTTCAGAAATAGTGACATAATCTTATCTGTGTTCAGCAAATACAATCTGAAGCACTCAGGCACTGATAAAGGTGTATCGCCTTCACCGGTGCAGCGAAGTGCAGATTAAGGTTGGTTTTTTTTAATGTTGTTCAAATTGCCGGTGAAGCAACCTTTTACGAGATATGGTTCAAACAATGTTGCAAAGAGCAGAAGACAAAGAATAGGTTTTACACTGAACTGGTTTCCTAGGAAACACTAGAAAATTGTAATGTGATATCTCTTAGAGGTAGTTCAAGGACCCGGGCTCCCGTTTAATTTTTTAAATTTTTTGAATGATGTTTAATGTCTGCCTCTCCCTGTCCCTGCAGTGGACACTAGGAGAGCAGGACAAGCTCTCTCGCGCCCAGCAACC
This sequence comes from Carollia perspicillata, assembly GCA_004027735.1. Lineage (NCBI taxonomy): Eukaryota > Metazoa > Chordata > Mammalia > Chiroptera > Phyllostomidae > Carollia > Carollia perspicillata. Next base: position 15,277 of record PVKM010011183.1, read on the forward strand.
TCAGTGTCCCCTCGTTAACCTAGTGCCCACTCTGCACAAAGGAGAAACACGTGAGCCAAGTTAAGCCCATTTGAAGTAAAAAAGGAATAGAATTGGAATCTTTTGCTCTACCATTTAAAAAAATACCCAAATCTCAACTATGAAATTCAGAAAGAAGAAAGCTAACCCACTCTTTTTCAAACCACATCTAAATTCATCTGTTTCAAGGTCTTCAAATACCATTTATTTTAGGTTTATTTTTACTTTGGCTATTATAGCCCATCTCTGTGATGTGCCAGCAGAGCAGGCTGACAGAGGGTGCCTGATTTAGCAGACTTACACATTTCCCAAGTTCAGATACAAGATTACCAAGGTCTAGAGGAGGCAAACAAGGCCTGGATGAAGAGTTGGGACTCTGAAGGTCAGGAACCTTTCAAGGAGGGTGAAGTTTTTTGCAATGGCATCTCCACCAGCCCCAATTTCTACCCGTCATCACTTATGTCAACAGGAAGTCAAAATAGGAAAAGTGAAGGAACATCTGGGCTGTGTGGGAAGGAGTTAAATTTGATTTTAAAATAAATAAAACATCAAAGCTTCGAGTTGCACTTATTCAAAAATTGGGGATGAAAATTAAAATGTTGGCTTAAAGAAGTTTGGGATCATTTTTGTGGATGGGCAAGGGTGGGAGGAGGCTGCAGTGTCATGTCATGTGAAGTTCCCACTCGTGACTGCTCTCACCCCACCTTTGCACAAAGAACTGGGGAGAGCCCAGAGAAAAGGCAGGGGCCAGGAGGACAGTTGGTGGTGGACGCCCCCAACCCCAGCATCAGCAGCCCACATGCCCCCTTCCTTTCTTCACAACCACTGAATCCAGGGGAGCGTGACATTCTGGGAGGAAACCTCTCTAAGCGGAACGCAATACCATTGTTTCGTATTTGGGATCTTTGAGGAGGCGGACCCATGTGAGAGTTTTTAGGGTCATCAAAACACATTGGATTACTGTCTTTTCAGATGGGACTCTGTGTGAGGAGTTGCCCGGGAAGAGGGAGGAACCCAGAATCGGAAGCCTTTTTTCTCGGGTGAGGAACTACGAAATGTCACACCAGCGAAAGCAGATGGACATGCACAATGCTTATCCGTAAGGCCCCACGCGACCCAGCTCATGCCAAAGGACACGGCAGGCCCTGGAGGGACACTACAACCCCATTCTATACATTTTTAAATGCAGGTTGAATTGTATTAACATAAATATAAGGAACCCTGTTTGAAAGTAAGAAATCCACTTTTAAAAGCAGCCTGTTGGATACACAAACAGGGAAGAAAGCAGTAGCGTTGCTATAACAAGGAGACAGGTGAAAATGAACAGATGATACACAATACACATAAAAGCCTCACGTGATGGTAGACAGTCGAATGCCATGTTTCCTTGCTTCTTTTTTTGACACCAGCACCCTATCTTCCTTTTGGAGAGCTAATGCCCCCTTTGTTACGATGTTGATGGGACCATAAGTTAAGATTGCTTGTCCTTTTCCTACCCAAGAAGTAGTCAGGTGACCCAAGCTAGATCAAAGTCTTTTTCCCAGAATCTTAAGGAGAAGGATGCACTCGGTGGTTGGCACCCGTGCCCGAACTGATGACATTCACTGGATGTGCCCAGAAAGCCCAGACCCAGGCTTCACAGCTGGAAGCCGCTCTGCATGCAGTGATAGTAAAATACTCATATCCACATGTTGGTACACAGAGGATGTGGAAGCCACTGTATGAACCTCCATCTAGAACAGATGGGCTATAGTCTGCATCGTTCAGCTGAGTCACTTGGAAGACCTTGTTGGAGGTATGGTGGTCACCGGCAGTTTGCTCCCAGCATGGGTGAATCATGGGGCTGGGGCACTGGGCCTTCCAGACAAAGGATACAACTGCAGGACCAAACTATCATGACATGGAGTTAAGATTTAATTAAGCAAAATGGAAGTTTGTTATCAGGATTTGGGGTTATCTCAAATACTGGATGCAAGAGTTCATGGGGCCTCATGAGGGCCTTGAATCCAGAGCTGGAAAGACTAAAAGCAGGCTGCTCTGTGTCTCTGGGGCCCCTGGGCCTCCAATGCCCTGTCTTAGTTTAGACTCAGAGACTGCCCCTCTCTGACTCTCTGCACATGGTTCAGAGTGGCCACTCCAGAAAGGCAGTTGGACCTTCCAAAGCACACCGCTTCTTGCAGCAGAGACTGACCAGCCTCTCTTAGTGTCAGCCCCGGGACTTGGCATTGGAGCCCAAGGTTTGGAATCCAAGGTTTCCAGTTCCGAGGTTTGAAACTGGGGTGGCTGATGTAAGTGGAGGCCTGGCAGCCACACTACCTGGCCAGATCAGTATACAGTTGGGCATAAATTTACCAAGGTGGTAAAAGACCTATACTTGGAAGACTGTAACGCGCTGAAGAAAAAAAATCAAAGAAGATGCAAATAAATGAAAGCATATACCTTGTTCGTGGACAGGAAGAATTAACATCATTAAACTGTCCATACTACCCAAAACAATCTATAGATTCAACATAATTCCTATCAAAATACCAATGGCATTTTTCACAGAACTAGAACAAATAATCAAAAAATTCATATGGAACCAAAAAGACCCCGAATAGCCACAGTAATCTTGAGTAAGAAGAACAAAGTTGGAGGTATCACAATACATGATATCAAACTGTCTTATAAGACTATAGTAGTCAACACAAAATGGTAGTAGCATAAAAATAGACACATAGGTTGACAGAATGGAATAGAGATTCCAGAAATAAACCCATGCCTATATGGTCAATTAATATGTGAGGAAGGAGGCAAGGACACACAATGGGCTAAAAACGGTCTATTCAATAAATGGTGTTGGGAAAATTGGACAGATGTGTGCAAAAAAATGAAACTAGACCACTTTCTACACCACATACAAGAATAAACTCAAAATGGATTAAAGACTTGAATATAAGACTTGAAACCATAAAACTCCTAGAAGAAAACACAAGCAGTAAAATCTCTGACATTTCTCATAGCAGTATTTTTTTTTCTGATATATTTCCTTGGGTAACAGACACAAAAGAAAAAGAAATAAATGGGACTACATCAAACTAAAAGTTTTTACACAGAAAAGGAAACCATCAACAAAATGGAAAGACAACCCATTGAATGGGAGAAGGTATTTGCCAACAATACATTTGATAAGGGGTTATTATCCAAAATTTATAAAGAACTGATACAACACAACACCAAAAAAAAAAAAAAAAACCAATTGAAAAAATGGGCAAAGGACCTGAATAGACACTTCTCCAAAGAGGACACACAGATGGGCAAAAGGCATATGAAAAGATGCTCAATGTCACTATCAGAGAGATGTACATTAAAACCACCATGAAATATCACCTGACACCTGTCAGAATGGCCACCATCAATAAATCAACAAACAAGTGCTGGTGAGGATGTGAAAAAAAGGGAACCCTCATGCACTGTTGGTGGGAATGCAGACTGCGGCAGCCACTGTGGAAAGCAGTATGGAGTGTCTCAAAAAATTAAAAATGGAACTGCCTTATGACCCAGCAATCACATTTCTGAGTATCTGAAGAAACCTGAAACATTAATTTTTTTCTCTTTTTAGTCTTATTCCCTCTCTATTTTGTAAAATTTAATCTTTATTGTATTTTTCCCATTACCATTTACTCCCCTTCCAAAACACTAATTTGAGAGAATTATATGTACCCTTATGTTCATTGCAGCAATACTTACAATAGCCAAGATACAGAAGCAACCCAAGTGCCCATCAATAGACGATTGGATAAAAATGTGGTGGGACATATATACAATGGAATACTGCTTGGCCATAAAAAAGAATGAAATCTTACAATTTGCCACAGCATGTTGGACCTAGAGGGCATTACGCTGGTGAAATAAGTCAGTCACAGCAAGAGAAATACCCTGTGTTTTCACTTACATGTGGAATCTAAAGAACAAAAGAAATGAACAAACAAAATGGAAACTTACTCATAAATACAGTGAACAGTCTGGCAACTGCCAGAGGTGTGGGGGTTGGAGGACTGGGTGAAAAAGGTGAAGGGACTAACAAGTACCAATTGGTAGTTACAGCACGGTCACAGGGTGTAAGTACAGCATAGGGAATACAGTCAATATTATTATAATAACTGTGTATGGTGCCAGATGGGTGCTGGAAATATCAGGGGGAACAGTCTCTAAAGTATATGGTTGTCTAACCCACAGGTGGCAAACACAAGGCCTGTGGGCCGAATCCGGCCCTCCACCTCGTTTTATCAAGCCTGGCACCTGGTTTCTACTTTGTGGCAGTGCCAAGCTCTCGCTTAACTGTTAAGGAGTAGTTACATTTACACAGTCCTAAAACTACATCCGGCCCTTTGAAGGGAACCGCAAGGCTGATATGGCCCCCAGTGAAAATGAGTTTGACACCCCGGGTCTGATCACTATGCTATAAGCCCAAAACTAATACAAAATACTATTGAATGGAAACTCTAATTGAAAAATAGAATTTAAAAAGTATAGCATCTCTCCCCTTATCTAGGCCCCACTCTGACTGTTTTTAGTGTTAGGCTGACAAGAATTGTGGCACAATTCTAATAGCCACAAAAAATATTTTTTCCCCAAAATGTCTAATAAAATCTGAAATTTACTCATTTAGCCCGCAAACATTTATTGCACATCATGTTTCATGTTGCTGTTCTAGGGGCTGGAAAAGCAAGTCAGCCAAGAGATGAACGTGAGGCAGGGAGTCAAGTGCTGTGATCTGGTTGTGTGCGGCCAACTGCGAAGCCAGAGGAGCGACCCCTACCCAGACTGTGAGGCTGGAGGGCGCTCTGAGAAAGCTTCTTGCCGGAAGTGGCTCCCACTCTACCTTAAAGGATGAGTAGGAATTAGACACAGGAGTGGGGTCGACGGTTGGGTTTCGGAGTGGGTGGCATGGAGTCGTTCCATGACAAAGAAACAACATATGGAAGTGAAGACCCAGTAGTACTTGGCTCTTGTAAGAATGTGCAAGCATCCAAACACTTCAACAACATGGGCCTATTTCTTCAGATGTTAAGGTCTCTGAAGACCCTATCATACAATCAATTATACATATTATACAATCAATATGTATACATGATGTTTGGACAACTTGACATGGGTGCTCACGTACTTTCTGTTTTGCAAGGTTTTTTTTCAAATACAGAACTTATCTATATTTGCATTAACCATATATTGTGAATCACAATATTTACACTCACCAGATACCCAAGTTAATAGTAGTTTTGGACTTTATTATATTATACATATTATGTAGTTAGTTGTTCCCATGTCAACAAGGCTATAATGCATGAACTTGAGCCTGTATCTTTAAAAACTGATATTTTTATTTATTAGAGTCCCAGAAGTTGGATTACAACTATAAAAGATGTATGTGTTTCAATATCTATGATTATATCTGAAAATCACCCAAAAATGTTTCTTTAATTCACAGTAATACCAATGTCTTAGTCAGCGTGGGCTGCTATAACAAAATACCATAAACCTAGTGGCTTATAAACAACAGAAACTTATTTCTCACCCTTCTGGAGAATGAAAGTTCAAGATCAAGGTGCCAGTATGATCGGGTTCTGATATGGACATTCTCAGGCTGCAGACTATGGGCTTCTTGTCACTGACTTCTCATTGGACTCCCAGGTTGCAGACCAGGACCTTCCCTTGGAGGGCCTCCATCTTTTCAAACTCGGTCCCTCTTGTGAATACAAGATTGTTTTTGGTGTCCACATTCCTGAATGGTAGTAAAGTTAAGCAACTTTTCATTCATTTAGGAAAACAAAAAGAATTTTTTTCTTTTTTCACGGACTTTCTCCATTTTCTTATTTTTTAATTTTCATTAGGCAAGCCTTTATGCTTCTTGTCTTCCCAGCAAATGCAAGTTGTTCCAACCCTATTTATTATGTAAGGCATTCTTCTCCCCCAATAATGTTGGTGTGGTGACTTTAAACAGAGCTGGAGCTGTATTTTCCAAAACTCCCTTTCCTAGATGGTTCAGATTAGAAATAGCTAAAAGAAAAATGAAGAAGGTACAAGTGACACAGCAAATATTCCTTGAAGGTCACTGCATGGTGCAAGGTACTCTTGGGTGTTGCTGGCTGGGGCAACAGCCAGGACTGCAGCTCCTTGGCTCCCGCCAAGTCTCCATCAGCTTCTCTGAGTCCTGGGCTGGGTGTGGGTGCAGCTCTGTAGCACAGGGCACTAGCCTCTCCTGCAGGCCACCCAGAGCATCAGGGTGGTGAGAGACAGACATGGTTTCAGTGGCGCACCCAAGTTTGTCCTTTTTCTCAACAGCTCCACATCAGCTTTTTTTCCTGACTGCTCGATGGTGACTCAGGCCCTAAAAGCAGAGGCAATAGCCTTGCGCCGACTTCTCAATAAGCTCCCACTGTTGCTTGAGGTCGAATTCCTGTAATAAATCCTTTATATCCGGGCTCTAGAACTCATCACTACTGACATTTGGGTTGGGTAATTCTTCATTATGTGAAGCTCTCCTACGCATTGTAGGATGATGGGCAGCACCCTGGCCTCTTCGCATTAGATACGAGGAGCAACGGCCCCTCGGTTGTGGCTACAGACAAATGTCTCTGTACACTGCCAAACGTCCCTTGGGTCCAAATCACCTGAATTGACAACTGCCATTCTATATCAGTGATAGTGTTTCTGTTTCTGTGATTGAACCCTGAGGGACATCATCGCCTTTATCACACATTGTTTCCAAATTTACTCAGATCCCTTTCCTTATTCTCTTCCATTGATTAGTTTCTGTATTTGTGTCAAAACTATGCTTCTTTAGTTGGGGTCGTTTTAAAGCAGGTACAGCAAAACCACCACAATGTTCTGTTTTTAACATTTCCTTGGCATTTATCACATGTTTGTTCATCCACGTACTGCACAGCCGTGACTCGGAGGTAACCATCCCTAACCCACAGCAACATCCTGAGCCACCCTGTAGAGAATGGGTGTTTAAAAAGGAGTTCTTGACCCCCTGGAAACTGTATGCAAGACTCTGTGTGTGTGTGTGTATGTGTGTGTGTGTGTGTGTGTGTGTGTGTGTCTGTCTGTCTAGTAATCTATGAAAGGTGGTCACTCTAAGTCATAACATTTATCTAATTACCTTCCTTTTTCAGAATCTCCTACAAAGCAGCTGGCAGGCAAGTCAGGGTGGCCCATCCACAGTAAAGCAAGTTCAAGGCATGCACAAAACCCCTTCTCTAAAGTTTGTGAGAAGTGCTCTGGAGACAGACAAAACCAAAGACTCTCTCCCTATGTCCAGCTAGAGATGATAGGAACAGCAACAGAGATTTCATTGCCTTATGATGTGACCAAGAAACCAGGGTGTGCGCGTGAGGGGGCCGGGAGCACACACCCATATCCAGGGTGGGAGTCCTCTGACTTTATCAGGCATGGCTGTTGTGAAGCATATGTTCATCTTTCATTTATTTATAGCCTACCTACTTCCAAAAGGAAGTAACACAGCATTCAATGAAAAGCACACATATGAATGAACCATAGAACCTCTGAAACTAATGTCAGAAGACAAGGAAAGAGGGTTTGTAGAATAATTCTATCAGAAGTCATTGGCTTAGATCTGAACTTCCTCTATGAAAAAAAAAAGGAAGGAAGAAAAGTATGCAATGGTATATATAGTTGCCTTTAGCTAGTAACAGGAAATAAATCCCCAGGAGATGCATTAGGGACCTCCCGGGAATTCTGGCCTTTCTGGCCAACAGACAGCCAGGTGAGGGAAGGAGAATAAGTGTGAGTCCTTCCCCAAACATCTGGGCCCTGCAGGGACGTGTGTCCACTAGAAAAGTGCGGATTTTCTGGTGTCCAAGGAAAGTTGCCCTTGCAGAACAGTTCATTTTGTTCATCAAATATTTACTGGCCAGATGCCACAGTAAGGATTTAAAAGTGAGAATAAGAACCTGGCGCCTTTCTTCAGGGAACTCAGTTGAGGAAGGTAAACATGAGCAAATAATTAAATAAGCCTGCATAAGTGTCCCAGTGGAGGGATGGACATCGAGCCTAGAAGCCCAGGTGGGAGCGTGAACAGTGCTTGGGAGGGGTTCCGGTGCCTAGGAGCCCAGGATGGCGGGGGAGGAGCACTCCCAGCAGAGGCCCAAACACGGGGAAAGGCAGCACAGAACTGGGTGGCCAGTGAAGGTGAGGCGGCGTGCACGAAGTGTAGAATGCCACTGGTCATGGTGGAACAGGTAGAGGCTTGAAAATTTGGCTGCTGTTAAATCATGAAGGGCCTTTTACGTAAGGCTCTGGCATGAGAACCATCAAAGATGTTTAAGCGGAGAGTGATGCTCTGAGACCACTGTGGGTTTTGTGTGTTTGCTTAAGATCCACAAATCCATACCCAGAAGGCTTGGGAAGAGTCTAAAACTGGTCCACAAACCCTCGCCTGGAGCAACCGGGAGCTGAAACAAGGGCATTTCACACGAGCTCCGTGTTCTTTTGCAAAGCAGAACTGGGTGTCCTTCCTCGTCAGAAGTCAGGATGAGGGACTCAGGATCTTGGCGATCCTACTCAGACACAACCGAGAAGAGAAGTCAAGTCAACAGCAGGGGGCTGCTTCCAAGAATACATCTAGGAGTTTGGGAAGGAAAAAAAGAAGAGAGGCATTTGGGAGCTGTCTAAAAATATATTCCTCGGTGAAGGACACACAGGTACTTTCTGCTTCTCTGTGTAGTCAAAAAGAACAGTTTTTAAAAATGACCTGTTCCCATTAGTGCAGCGGGTTTCCAGTGGGATAAAAAGCCAAGGGCAGCAGTGCTAAATGAGGGACAGGAGCTAAAATGGATTTGGGACCAAGGACAGTGGTTCCAGGCAGAGCCCAACGGTTTGTGGGGGCTGTGGGCTGGAAATATACCTGCTATGAATGTGAGGGAGAGAGGGAGCTTCTGAGGCTGAGGAAGGAGGAGAGGCCACGGAGCACTGCACTCCCTACCGTCTGCAGGAAGGAAGACGGGCCGCTCACCTCTGCTCCACCCGTAACAATAACAAAAACTTTTCCCCGCTGACGAGCCTCAGCAGTGTCCCTTCGGAGCTCATGGTCCTTCATGGGGTCTGGCACTCTCAGATTTGCTCATGGTATCTGTTTTGAGCCTGAAGAATCTGGTAGGAAAAGGGAATATTTCCACAGTTGGAACGTATAAGTGATTCATGATGCCAGAAACCCTGTAGTAAGAGAGGGCTGCAATCCTGTCCTGACACTCTCACTGGGAGACTATGAAGACCTTGGAGTGTAGATCGTGACCTTGACTGTGACCTACTGTTTGATAAAGTAAGTTCTTCCCCCGGCCTGCATGATGTCATAAGTTTGTTTGCCTTTTTAAAATCCAGAAGTGATTTATTTTCCGTTTGCCTTTTCTGAGAACCAATCTTCCATAGTTGGCCATGGCTTTTATGACTTCCCCACAAATCTCTCTCAGGCAAGCTTTGCCTATGACCATTCGACACTTCAGATCTCCCAAAATCCCTTCTAGGGCTGTTCCTCCGAGCATTAAAATTCCCTGGAGAAAGGCAAAATTGCTCTCTCCTTAGAGTTCGTCTCCTTTCTTCTCTGACCCTGTTTGGACTGGGATGCTTAGGTGAACTTTTGAAAATGGCTACCATAGCAGTGCTTAGTGATGGGAAAACGCCAATCCGAAAGTCAGAGTTCTCCCTGGACAAACTGGGGAACCCGACACATTTTCTGATCAGGGCCCGTCATCCTCCTTTTCGCACGCCCGTCCCGTTTGACGCTAACTTCCCATGCTCTCCTTGCCTCTCGGGTCAGGTTCTTCTCTTCCTCTCGGATCCTCCTCCCAGGTCCGCCTCTGATCACCTTCCATGTTCCAGACCTTGCCTGAAGCCCAGCCTTCCACCTATCACCCTCTGTCCCACCTCCTCACACCTGACAGGGTGAATTAGCCCAATGGTGAAGTGGCACTGCTGTGCAAAGGTCCCCTTAGACGACAGATTGCTAAAGAAGGTACCACCACTCCTAAAGGCCACATTTAGTGCGTGTACCGCCCTGCACCTCTTCCCATCCTGTGGCAGCTCCCATATCCTTGGCAGAACTTTACCTCCTCGAGTGATGCCATCGTGACAAGACTATCAGAATGAACTGGTCTGTCACGAACAAGAAGGGGACATGTGACTCTAGCCAAGCAAATCAGGCTCGTCTTGGGAGAAGTCACGAGAGGATAACCAACGGCTCAAACCAGTTGATCCAAAACTGGGGCCCTGGAAAGATGCGTGTTAGTTTTGACTTTCTCGATCTCCACACCTGGGCCTGTTCCCTTGTGCTTCCTGAAGCCCGAATAACTCTCTGTTAAAGTGTTCCCTCTATTCTCTCTTAGACTAGTTAGCAAGACAAATCTTCTAATACCTATCTTACCTAAAAGAATGGCAAACTGTGGACATTTTAGGAAAAGGAGGCCTTGGGAGAGACTGTTCTAGACCGAGTGGCCTTTGAGGAGGTTTGGGTATGCCCCTTCAGAACAAGGAAGTGCAGGAGGTGCTCCCGGCACACCACAGAGTCTGTTGTTCTACCCACGGGCTCCACTGAGGGGGTGATCGAAGGCCTGAGCGTAACAGCTAATACACGCGGAGGCCTCTGTATGAGTATCTCCCTCATCTGATGGTCTGGAGGGGCGACTCCACCCAAGCAGTCTGGCCATGCCCTCGCTGGCTGCCTCTGAGGGTAACGTTTCAGAAGAAGGCTGGGGCCTGGCTGTTCACAGCAGAGCACAAAGTGGGGGGCATCCCCCACAGCGAACGGGGGGGAGGGGAACCTTTCTTCCTCTCCCTCCTGAGGAAGGCTCTGGCTGCTGGCGGTCCCCCTCCTAGACAAAAGGGAGAAAATTAGGTCAACTGTTCGGAGGCCAAAATACTAATAAAACTCAAGCTTCAGGGCCCTGTACTCACAGCAGCCCCTCTCAGTCCCATACTAAATAAAGATTCACTTCTTTGCCTAATCTAATCCCACACGTTAGTGTGTATTTTTTCATAAAGCAGGCCCTCCAAATTGGGTAAGCATGGGGCTGTACAACAATTGGACCTATTATCTTGAGTGTAATACAGAAAGAGAATTAAAACTAGGAAATTCAGAGGTGGGAGCTCTTTGAACAAAGTTAAAAGCTTAAAATTATTTTTGCTTTTGAAATAGAACAGAACTGTAGCCAGGGTGTACCGGACCCTCCCTTTTTCCCATCCCAGCGGGGGGATGTCCCTCAATACTTAACAGAGGCCCTGGGCAAGCAGACAAACATGCCTTACGGTCCCTCAGGCTTGAGGAATTGTCTCTGCTCTGTAAGCAACGCCTTCTAGCAGTCTGAAGGGGAAGGGCTGGGTTCTGCCAGGTGATCAGGAAGCAGGTGCTTCCTCTTGGGAAGAACCTCCACACTGTCTTCCCCAGAAGAAGCCCCTCTGAACTCAGCAGGAGGCTGTACTGAAGGTTCAAGAAGGTATCCTATGACAGCCACAGTAGATGAGCCAGAAATGTGGCTTTATTTAACTAACATTGTTCCTTGCCCCAGACAAGTCTGAGGAGGATGAACAAGACTTCAGAGTTCAGTCCTTCAAGAGATGTCCCACATAAACAGTGCTTTGTTCTTCCCCTAGAGCAGCTGTGAGTTTATGCTGTGCTCCTGTGCTCCTAGAAAAATAGAGAAGGCTCCTCCTCCATCTCGATCATACTGGAGGCAGACACAGCCGCGTGCCTGGCCACTGGGCTTGGTAAGTGGAGCATGGCTGGAATTCACATCCTCACTCACCCCGTCAGCTCACTAATGCTCAGTACGTAAACTGCCCAACCTGCTCTTGGAGCCCTGAGGTCTCCTAACTCTGTCTCTGAACTTCTCCACCCCTCTTCTCCTCTTGTCCATCTCTTCTCTCTGCTTCTTCCAGTGTCCTGCCCCCGTCTGCTGGGACACAACCCTCCAAGTTGGCAGGTCCCACGTGAAGGCTGTTTCCTGGAGTAGTGCAAGGCGATGCCCCTTTGCCTCTGCTTTCTTTTGCTGCCTGCAAACTGGAGAGAAGGAGGCTCTGTCCCATGAATGATAAGCTACCTTATGATTGTGGACCAGCTAACAACCCCACCCAATCAGAAACAGTGTTCTTCTGAAATCAATACAATCTGGTTTTGTACAAAGTATGCTTGTTTTTTCTATGACTAGTTTGGCCCTGCCAGAAAAACAATAATCCTAGCATTAATAGCTTAAAGAAAATAGTGCCATCTCCAAATAGTTTCATTTTGCCGTGAAACCTCCCACCCACAAATAAAGAGGAGGGGAAGTTTCAGTGCATGGCACCACAAAATGGTTTTAGGGCTATGGAGGAGCATCAAACTCTAGTCCCTTCTACGCACCAGTGATTTACTTTGTTCTACTGTTTCCTCGAACAGTTACTTGCTCTATTTAATATATGCAGCATTTTTTATGGAGTGTGAACACTGTGCTGTAGTTATCAGTTAGCTATTGCTACAATAATGTTACATAAACTCAGAGGCATGCGATCATAAGCACTTATTTCTCCCTCTTGCATCTGTAGATCAGCTGGGGTTCAGCAGAACTAGGCTGGGCTCAGCTGGACTTGACTCCAAGCTGCAGGCTGGGTCCAGGGCTCCTCCACGTGTCTCTCATCCTCCTTGGCCCAGCAGCTTGTTGAGGCATATTGTTCTCATGGTAAAGAAGTGGGAGGGCAAGTGAATAAGCTCAGCCATAAAAACACATTTCAAGCCTCCACTCATGTCCTATCTGCCCATATCTCAATGGCCAAAGCAAGTCATATGGCCAGGCCCAAGCAAACCAAGGTGCCAAGACCATGATCATGGGACAGCAAGTTACGTGGCAAACAGTACACAGAGGAGGCTAAAGAACTGAAAATAAGCCATCTGTCATAGGGAGGGAGGAAAAAAGGGAGGATTGCAAAAGAGGCAATTATTTTCAGGGATCTGTTTTGTGTCAGGTATGATACTGTGTGTTTCAGGCTCAACATGTTATTTAATCCTCCCAAGAACCGTCTCGTATAGAGGGAAAGCTGACCTCCAGACGGGAAAGCTGCTGAGCAACTCAGCCGGGGTTCTCGCCTGGGCGCAGCAGCCTCCAGACTCTGCCGAGGGATACGGGTTGGGGACAGCAACCTCTGGAGCTGCGTGTCTTGCTCTTCCAGAGCTACAGATGGGTATTGAGCCAGGGAAGAGGTAAATAAACCGTGATCTTTTCAAACACAGGCATCTCCCAAAGCGCCTGACGCTGGGACATTATGCTTGAAGTAATAATTGGAGTGCAACGACCCAAGCCCTTCATCGTTAGACCGTGGATGCACCGCGGCGCTCTTGCTCCCAGTGCCCTTGCAGGCATGTGAGCTAATATGAGTCGCACAGTCTTGCCCTAAACTCTGTGTTATAATGGGATTGGGAGCCATACTCAAGTTCTATGTAAAAAGTACAGATTTTTACATGTTTAATTGCCTTCTGGCATTAGACTTACTGTGTTATTGCAGGAAGTAAGGATGGAAGAAAGAAAATAATGTTGTCAGATAGTGCCCCAGGTTATAGCTGTGAATCCTTTAGCATCAAGTTCTACATTGACTAGGATGCTGTAAGAAGAACAAAACAGGATCCAGTATTAAGCTAGTTGGTGCTGAGTAAACATCTGTCACAAGAATGAATTCATCAACACTGACTTTCCACCTGTGCCAAGCAGCTGTCCCGTGCTTCGAGCCATGGGTTTGTGGGGCTGGAAGGATGATGAGGTTGCTTCTAAATCACATGCACTCAGTGGACTCAGAGAAAAACGCTACCTCTGTGGTTGCCTTCTCTCCGTCCTCCTTTTAGACGTCTAGCGACATCCTGATGATTCCCCTCTGTTCACTGATGACTTGAATCCCTGGCCCACCAACCTCACAAGTTCTGAGGAACTTGGACCCCAACGTGAATGATCACGGAGTACCTGAGCCTGGCAGTTCCCCAGTCTGCCAACGCCAGCAACTTCCGTCTTCCCCACATCCACCCGCTTCACGGGCGAGGCTATGACCCAAGGCCATCACTGTGCTGTATTTTCAAACTGCAGGTCAGAGCCGATGGTGATTCCTGAAGTCAATTTAGTTAACTGTAGAACTTGTACAAAATGAAACAGAAACTATCTGAGAGCAATGCATGTAATAAGGGTATTTTTTCATGAAAGTTTTGCTTAAATTATATATATTGATGGGTATACATGGTTGTGATGTCAGATTTTTTTCCCCCAAAAGCCACTATAAAAAATGTTTGAAAAACACTTCCCTCGGGAGCGAGTCATGGTGACACTCTCAAGATGGCAGCCCTGCAGAACTCCAAGGGGTGCTAGTGACAGACACTACGGAAGCCCTGTGACACCTCATTCCACAGCGTGCACAGGGCTTCAGGGGCCCCCTGTGGATGATTAGCAAAGCTCGGCAAAGGTGCCAGCGAATTAGGCACCTCAAAAGGTGTCTACTAAAATGGTCTCAGGCAAGTCACTCAATTTCTTAGAGCTCCCCCTTCTCAATTTGGCAATTTTAAAACATGGCGCCCAAACTCCTTGCCACCCCTTCCATTGAGAGCGATAGGTCCTTGTGCTTTCCCCTGGAATCTGGGCTTTGTGACCGTTCGACCAATAGAAGCCGGCACAAGTTCTGGGTGCCAGCGTCCAGACCCAGGTCTTCACAAACGGTACATTTTTACTTTATGTCTCTTGGGATGCTCAGCCTTGGGACCAGAGCTCAGCCTGCTGTGAGGAAACCTGCATGGCCCCTGTAGAGGCCGGGGGGTGGCAGCACCAGCTTGCCAGCTGGGTGAGCCAGCCGCCTTGGAAGTTCATCCTGCAGCTGCCAGGCAGGTTGGTCTCAGCTTACCCCTCATGGAGCAGCGATGAGCCTTCCCCATGAAGCGCTTCCTAAATTGCAAACTCACATGGTGAGTAAATAATTGGGTGTTTTCAGCCCCTGTGTTTGGGGTGGGCTGTCATGCAGCAACAACCAGGAACTGCTCATCTTCTCAGTTCTCCTCATGCAGGCATCATGACAATCTAATGGCAAAGAAGGTATGAAAAGTGCACGCCCTTGGTCAGCCCGGGAGAGTCAGACCAGCTTCATTTTGTGTTACTCCACGGCGAACAGGCAGCACAGCCGCGGTCCTCCTAGCCCAGCCAGCGCTGGCACGTGTGTGCGGCAGAGAGGAGGTGGTTGCTGCTGGCGGGGACCGGAGGAGGAGCAAGCGTGAAGAAGGAGCGACCTCGGAAGGAATGCTGCCGTTTAGCAAGTCTCGTAGCTAAAGGTGACCCTGTGAGGTTGTCTGCGACCCTTCCTCTAGACAGACTCTCCAAGGATATCGACTTTATTTTAAAGGTTCTCTGAGGAAAGAAATGTTGGTGTCTAGCAGTTACTTTGAGTGATGCTACATCCTCTGTCAGGAAATTCTACACCACGTCCCCCTGGTTTCCTGTGTGGCCTGTATCCTTAGGCTATGTTGTCAGATAAATTAGGGGACAAAAGTAGAAAGTGTAAAAGGGCAACGATTTAGAAGAATTGGCTGGAGATAAGGAAAAGGTTGAAGAAGAGACAGGCTGGAGGAGGGAGAAGGGCTGGCTCACCAGGCACCTGCCCCGCACCCTTGGCCACAGGGAGCCGGGCCCAGAAGGTGTTTCCATACATCTTCGTTACTGCAAAGGGCTGCTGCATTTCTGTCTTTAAAAATATTTCCTTAATTTTTTTAATGCACATTTTATAAACTGTATGGAAATCAAATAGTCTAGGCGCTCATTTGGGGATAAAAATTCATAAATTATTTTGCACTTCAAGGTACAAACACCACCAAAGCCATCTTTCCGAACCAAGTTCAATGCCTGGTGACTGCCCTCCAGTTTTTCTCCTTTGCAATTCAGGGATAAGTCTAGACTTGGTGGAAAAGACCTTTGACCTTCTTGCCACGTTGGGCCTGCAGAAAAGCCGGAGGGGAGCGAGTTGCAGCAGAATGTATCCCGGAAACCAGAGACAGTGTAGGTGCTGCCACCATGGGAGTACTGTAGAGAGTCAGCAACAGCACTGAGGCCAACTCAGAAAACAACAACAACTGTAAAACAAAGAGAAAATGAGTCCCAAGGACACTGTCTGAGGGTCACGCCCAGCCATGCCCGAAACCAGTCCTACCCCTGTGCGCTGCAGCCCACACAGAGCTGCTGTACATTCTGCTTTGCTGAAGACAACTGGAGGCGGCCCCTGAGTCGCTGGCAAGCCAGAGTCCTAACCGACCAGCACACACAAAGAAGAGTTCCTGAGCTGACGGGGGCAGGAAAAGCACACGGTAAAGCGTTTACTCTGGAGAAACGTTATGAAGACCTCCATCCCAGCGGGAGTTCTTTTCTTTTCTCTGCTGTCCACTTTCTCGGAGACAGAAAAGGGCACTGGCAGGGGACTCCTGGGCTTCGACAGCATTTTCTTCTCAGTGCTGAGCCTCCTGGTCCTCGAATCAACTCAGCTGCTCTCCCCACACCCATCCCCATGTCTCTGGACAGTTAGTTTTGACCACAGTCACGCGTGCTTGCGAAAAAGCCCCGGGCATCAAGTAATAAGATAATGTGGCATTCAAGCTTTGGAACACACAGAGCTATTTTAAAGCCAGCCCATAAAACCCCAGTGAGTGAGGCAACAGAGGGCACCAGCTGTCCCCAGGTGGGCCCACTCTTTCCCTAAGCACCAGGCTGAGGAAGGGGCTGGAGAAGCCACCCCACCAGAACTTTGACCATAACAAAGTCGCTCCTCATATTTTCAAGTATTCTACCCCATGTGCAAACCCTGATTTGGGATTTTGAAAATATGGCTACTGTTCATGAAGCAATACCCAAGCTAGTCTGTGTTCTCAGGGAACGAAGCTCCTGTCACAGCGTCAGGCACTGCCAGCGTGTAGCTCAGGGCCAGTCTGCCCTTCCCAGCACCTGGGAGGGAAGGAGCTGGCAGCTTCCAGCTCCCAGAGCCCTCAGGACAGAGGGCCCGGGCAGCAGGAGTTCCTGGTCCCCTTGGGCCTTGATCACCAAAGTGTGGCCCGTGAGATGACTTGTAAGTGCTACACAAATACTTTTTATTTCAATTGGCATGTCCTAATTTAAAAGTGTTTTAGAAAAAGATAAAACCAGTAAGTAATTTCATGAATATTATTGCCTGAGGTGAGGTCAAATTACTTAAAAAGTGAATCAAGTTAAATTAAAATACTAAATAAGTAATAGCTCGGTGATGTATTGTAGTGGCTGATGTCACAAATACAGTAGAGAAATACAAGACATTTGGTAAATTCTTTCCCTGGCTATTGCTTTAGATCTTCAAAGGGGTCTGCTTCTCTGGACGAAATTTCTTCAGAGCGCTCAATGTTGCTTCCCTTGCCTTCACCTCTGACCTATCCCCAGGTGACCCCGAGAAATGTCACATTTGGCTGTGTAAAAATAGTGACTGAGCAGTTGAACTTACTAGAACCTCCTAAACTACGTTCAAAAGACAATAAGTCACATCGTTAAATGTGCCGCAGTGGTGCTGTAAGTTTTACGTGACTCGAACACGTTTCACATGTAGACTTCACAGTAGGACATATAATTAAAGGCTCATCTGTTCACAGCTGTATTTTGACGGGCTCAACACTTTTTTAACGTCTACTAAAGGGAACAGAAGTGCTGGGTGCCGCAGCGGCAGAGGGCTGGAGTGGGGGGTCGGCACGGGGAGAGGACGCTCCCTGCAGGGGGAGGCCCCGTCTGGTGGGAAGAAGGATGGCAAAGCCACACGACCCACTTTATCTGCGATTCTCTAGCCCTACTATGAGCACCTTTCAATCACTCTCGCAGGATAACACTGTATGGACCATACAGCTTTCTCTCTGTATCTACCCCTACGGCAAAGCTAGCCCCTCAGACCACAGAAGTCAATTTAGCAAAAACAGCACACCTGGAGTCTTAGACCTGGTTGTGGCCTTGCAGGATGCACTCAAAGTAAAACCACAAGCATGAATTTCAAAGTCAGAAAACCCGGATTCGAATCTTGACCCTCTCTCTTACTGGCTATATGATGTTAGTCGACTGATTTCTGGTACCCTGAGCCCCAGTTTTCTCATTTTTAAAAGTAGATTAGTACGCCATTCTCCCCTAGTTTCTGTGACAATCCAGCTGGGTTAGTTTCTGTAGAGCACTTGGCTCATGGTCGGCAAATAACGCCTGCTCACTCCCGAGTTCCCTCCTCCCCCTCCTTCCAAGGCACAAGCTCCACAGGAGGAAGAGGACTTGGCAGCTGCCAGGAAGGGGCTGGGGTGGGTGCAGGGGTGGC
>PVKM010011184.1:0-33647 GCA_004027735.1 Carollia perspicillata
GATTTAATGGGCTACACACTTATGATTCAATTTCTATGTCAAAAACTATAGGGACATAAGATGGGTTAGTGGTTACCAGGAGGTAGGGGAGAACTTTGACTACATAAGAGACATGAAGAAAGATTTTTAAGTGATGCCTTTGTTCTGTATCTTGATTGTGGTTGGTAGTGGTTATGTGACTAATATTGGCTTGGCCAAAAATTTTGTTTGTTTTTTTCCATAAGATGATTCTAGCAGTGCTTAGTTGTTTTTAATTTCATTCAAACAATTTTGTTACATTGTATTGTGACAACTATCATATTAGCATTCATTTTTTAAAAAAACTTATCAAAATTGGTGAATTTTTATGCAGCCATTTTAATATTGAAGATGGAAGAAAATACACAACACTTTTGGCACATTATGCTTTATTATTTCAAGAAAGGTAAAAACACAACTGAAATGAAAAAATGATTTGTGCAGTATATGGAGAAGGGGATGTAACTGATCAAAGATGTCAAAAGTGGTTTTTGGAGTTTCTTGGTACTATTGATGTTTTGGCCAAATAATTCTTTGCTGTTGGGCTACCTTATGTATTGGAAGATGTTTAGCAGCACCTCTAGCCTCTACCCACTAGAAGCCAATAGAGGAAGATAGCCAACATACTCAAAATATCCAAGTCAATAAAGTTATTGGTAAAAATGAAAATTGTATCTTTTATTTTACAGAAAAAAGCTAAATGGACTTTTGGCCAACCCAATACATTCGTCAAAATTCAGAATTGTACACTAAATTGGGTGAATTTTATTATATGTAACTTATACTTCAATATAACTTACTGTATAATATTAAAAATTGTATATTTTAAACTTTAACAGATGGGGAAAACATTTTAAATAAAAATTGATATCAGACAGCAAAATTCAAACTACTTAGTGCAAATTGTATAGTTGCATTAGTACTTATATTTCATTTAAAAATTTTATTTACTGAGCATTCCTTGGATTCCTTTATCCCCTCCCATAACATTCTAGCTGCTTATTCTGCATTAACATAATAGTCAACCACAGAAGAGGCAGTCATGGAGAGGCACATTTTGGAGAAACAGGAAAAGACATTTAGTCTCTCTTCAGTGATTTTTAGAAAAATTTTAATGGGTTTTGGAACTTGGTCCCTTTAAATAAATACTTTGCAATTTAAAGGGCTCTGACTTCTTTTCAGTCAGTTTTGAGTCATTTTGTGAACTGATCGTGCTGACACTGTTCTCCGCTGCCAGGGCAGATTGTTGTACTGTCTGTCCAGTTAGAGGACATGCCCCCTTCCTGACATAGAAGAAAACACAGGTTTTGGAATGTTAGGGCAGTACCTACTCCTATATAAGCCAAAAGAAAATTTCTTCAAATGTAGAAAGACACTGGTTATAAGTGGGGTTCCATCCAATTGCTCATTTGTAAGCTCATGTTTAGATTTTAAAACTTTCCCTTGTAGAAACAGCATCTTACACCACGGTCGGCTCAGCCAGCCAGCCCATGAAGCGCATTTGCGGGATCACTGAGCAGTGTAGTGTCGACTCTGCAGTCAGCCTGTCTGAGTTCATGGCCTTGCTCTGTCACCGCTGGATGGCCTTCTGAAAGTTACTTTCCTACCTAGTGCCTCAGTTTTCTCATCTTTAATATGGAGATGATAATAATACCTATTTCAGAGAGCTGTGAGTCATAGAGATAAATAATATAAATGGATTAGATAGATACCTGGCACAAAGGATGTGTTCCTTTGTCTATGAAACCAAAAGGATGATGAAAATAATCACTTGAAAGAAAAAAAATGGAACAATTTTTAAACATGTTTTGGGGAAACCTTTTATAGCAAGTACTTAAAATGTCGTATTCATTTTAATACCAATCTTGAAATATTCTTTTATAGCTGTGCAATGGCGGATCAGTGACTGATCTTGTGAAAGGATTTCTGAAAAAGGGTAAAAGAATGAACGAGCCCATAATTGCCTATATTTTACATGAAGCGCTAATGGTAAGGCAATTTAAATTGTTTGTGCATTAATTATGAGGCTGTTCTAGTTAAATGAAAAATGTGGGTCCTATTTTTAGAAAAATATTACTACATTAGTATGTACTGATGCAAGAGTATATGCAAAATCTAAAATGTTTGGCATGCTAAATCTTCTTTCCATTAGAAATCTACCCTCCTTTTTTCAGAAGAATCTTGAGTTCTGATCTCCTAAGTGTATTTCTGAGATTGTGATTATGATGAAGGTAGATCATGTATATTTTTTACCAAGAGCGAGGCTTTTAGTTGCTAGTATTTAATATAAGTATATAAAATGTTTTCTTTTGAGAGCAACACATTTTAATAAAATATTTGATAAAAGCTGAGGGCATGCCCTGCTTTTAGGAATTTTTATATAATCCAAAATAGCAATGATGTAATTTGATATGACTTGTTCATTATTAAACATTCAAGAATGCTTCCATGTTAATTTTCACTGTTTCCAATTGGTTTTGCACAAATGCATCCATCTGAAAAAATGGTTTTTGTTTGACACTTTCTTTAAAAAGAAATATTTTCATCCTGGCTGGTGTGGCTCAGTTGGTTGTAGCAGCATCACATAAGCCAAAAGGTCATGGGTTCAATTCCTGCTCAGGGCACATGCCTGGATTGCAGGTTTGGTCTTTTGGGGCATGCAAGAGGCAACTGATCAATGTTTCTCACATCAGTGTTTTTCTCTCTCTCCTCCTCACTCCCTTCGCCTTTCTGTAAAATCAATAAGCATGTCCTCGGTTGAGGATAAAAAAAATAGAGAAATAGAATAAAATGAAAAGAAATATCTTCTGCATTCTAGGGACTTCAACATCTGCATAACAACAAAACTATCCACCGTGATGTCAAAGGAAATAACATCTTGTTGACTACTGAAGGTGGAGTTAAACTGGTAGATTTTGGTAAGTTTTTTATGAAATGCATGAGTTTGGGCTGCAAAATGAGTAGTATGATGTGATTTGATCACTTTCCATCTGCCTTGCTTTCCAGGCATTGAAAGCAGAGAAAAAGCTGCATCTCCTTGAGGTTAGAAAATGCAGAAATCTTTAAAAATTTGGCTTTCAATACATAATTAGTAATCAACTATTTTTGTATACTCGTTTTCAGTTTTCATTTCAACAAAAAAGCACTGTAATTACAGCTATTAGATTAAAGTGTCTTTAACTATTAAGAAAAATTGGCAAATGTGGGATTCCCAAAAGAAAGAGTGTCTTCTTTCAAGTCAGCTAGCTTGTGCCCATAACACCACTGTAGCCGTGTGTGTGTGGCTGATTCTCTAAAATAGAGGGCACCCCAAATGATTACCCTAAGCCTTTACTAGTAATTGCTTTACAAATGGGCATGTGCCCAAAATTGAGGATTTTGAGGTAGGAGGGGAAATCTTCAAAAGTCTCTGGGAAAATTCTTTCCCTCCTAAGAAGGAGACACAAGGGAAAGATGGTCTTTTTCTTCCTCCGGACCCTCTGCATCTTACTGTGAAGCCTGAACTGCTACAGCCACCTTGTTCTGCCTTGAGGTGTTCCATTTCAAGTGGAAAGCCAACCCTGAGAAAGGCAGAGCTGAGGACAGGCAGAACAAGGGTCTTTGATGACATAATCGAGCCACTAAATCAACTAACTTTGGAGCCTGCCCTAGTTCTGCACCTTTTGTCATGTGAGGTAATGAATTTTCATATTTACTAATAAGCCAATTTGGAGTTTCTGTGTCATAGCCAAGGGCACCCTAGCTGGTACCTGTATTCTTCATCCAGGTAGTGATGTACCAGTTTTGCCAGTGCTTTCCCACACCTCCTCTCATCTGATCCCTACTAATAATACCCTAGTCCTGTGAGGGTGGGCCTAATTGTTCTAAGACATCTCCATGTCCTTCCATTATTCTTCCCCTTTCCTTGCCCTGCACTCTGGCTGGGAAAGGTGACCTTCCTTGTGCTTCTGTATGTTACATATTTCTCCATTTTTGTGTTTGTCACATAGAACTATAATTATCTCTTTGGTCATAAAAAAGATACTTAGAAAGATAGATAGACTGGTATTTGAGCAGTGGGACTATGTCTTATTCTATCGACCTAACATTTTAGATATTAGTGGTTCAGTGAGTGATCATTGAAGGAGTGAATCTTCCTTCATTTTGCATTTTGGAAACTGAAGCTAAGAGAAGGTCATTGATTAATTTTAGAAATAAAATTTTTAATGCCCACATATGTAGCTCTCTAAAGATCTAGCTTAATTCAGGAATGAATTTCAGACTGTCTATCGAGAGGCATGGATAACTAGCAGACTGGCATATCTTTCAAACAAACACACATGTGCCTTTTCTTTTTCCTCAGATGAGCTTTTGAAAAATACCAAGCAGCTGTCAGTTTGACAGTTTATTCCTGATTAACAACAGGGACACAGGTAGTCTGCGTTGCTAGTTGAGTTCGAAGCTGTGTGTTTGAACAATTTGGCTAGGTTAGGATACTAATAAGAAATTGCATCTGAAATGAAACACACACACACCAAAATGCTCTTCTCTATTCCATGGGCCCCGAATCTCCTCAGAAAATAATTTTTGCTCCACTCTAATAGACCCAAATGGATAACTTAATATTTAACTGGATATCTCATGAATTAACTAATTGTCTTGCTCTAAAAAGTGGTCACAGCATATGTAGCCTAGACAAAATGTGTTAAAGAAGTACAAGTGAACAGCTTCTCAGTCCTGAAAGAAAAACTTAGTAAACCAAAGGTTGGAGAAGTACAACTTCCTGGGATATCCTCCAAAGTAATGTAGATTAAAAACATATGCCTAGATAATAAATAAGGTGACCTTTTATGTGATATCTTATAAGGTAGTCATAAGTTGGAAAGCTGACAAAAATGAGAACTGTGGTTTTAGGTTGACTTAAAGATTTAACTTCTAGCAGTATTCAGAAGAGGGAGCCTACCTATTAAATGTGTTCCTAGGCCTGATACTAAAGTGCTAGCTTTTGTATGTAAGATAATGTGTATATTTCTGTTTTCCATGGTAAGAGGACATGGATTCAGTTCACCTAAAATGATTTGTAGGTTTTCATGTGAATTAAAATCTGAGGACAGAGGTTCATACATAATCAAACTTCTGAAGGACAGAAGGAATAGATGTGGTAAACCACAGACTACAGAATCAAACTGAAAATCAATGTCCTCATTTTATGTTTAAGTCAAATTTTCAGAGAAGACTATAGATGATTGTAAAGGTTTTAGAATGCATGTGATTTGAATTTCCTACCTTGTAAAATAGATGGTAAGCTCATTATTGTATACTGAAGACCCGTACTGGGATGGCTGCCAGTCCTGAAAATGTCCAAAATCCAGTTCCACCACCTCATCTATCCCCAGAAATCTGCTCCCTATCAAGAGTTTCTTGTCTTAGAAAATCACCATGTCTGTTTTGTTGCTCAAGCCAGAAATCTTAGGCTCATCCTTGAGACTTCCCTTGTGTTCACCTCCCACATCTACACTGAGTCAGGAAGCTCTGGCTCTGCAGTTTGCACGCATAGCCTCAGTTTCCATCTTAGTTGCTCCTCCTGAGACCCAGCCATCATCTCTGACCTGGGCTTCTGTAGTTACACTTTACCAACCTCCCTGCATCTAGTCTCATTCTCTTCCTCCCAGTCTGTTTTCCATGCTGCAGCCAGAGGGACCCTTTCAGAAAGCACACGTGTTCCTGCCACTTTCTTGCTCACTATTCTCTTCAGTGCCTTCTTCTAGCCCTTGGGAAGGACTTTCTTTATGGTCCTCTGTGCTGACACAGAGTAAGCACTGAGTGATTGATACCTTTTTATACCCCTGGTGCTTGTAAGGTACCTTCTCCCCTGTGGTCTAAGAGCCTGGTCAGCTTCTCTTGGTTCCTTAAATGTGCCACATTCTTTCTCATTTAGAGCTCTGGCATATGTAATTGAGCACTTCAGAGTACTTGAAAATTTGATTACTTCCAAATACTTTCAGGAGTACTCCAAAATTTATTAGCATATGTTCCTTTTTTGCCTATTTAAAATATGATCTTCACCTCAGTCTGATTGAGGCATCTCTCTGTCTAGGATGAGATTAAGGTTAATTCTAGAAGGAATGCAAGAAGATGACTGAGGTAATACTCAGTTTTTAGCATTCAAAAATAAAATCTGTAACAAGACTCAGGCTATCAGTTAAGAAAGTTTTGTCTAAATTGCTCTAACTTCTTTAGCCGCTGGAGAGAGACTTTCCAAGGACACAGCTAACTTCTTTTTGCTGGCTGAGTGCCTCCCTAACACCCTATACTTTGTGTAGCCAGCCTGTTGTCACACTTGATTGTAACCATATGTTTAATTTGACCACCTTCCCTGCCAAGCTATACGCTTCATGATGACAGGGCTCTCCATCTGGTCTATCACTTTGTCCCTAGAACCTGGTACTGGCACGTTGAAAGGGCTCAATAAACACTCTTGAAAAACTGAAGGAGAAGTAAGATTATATACACAATTTTGTGACCTTGAGAAAGTCACTAAAAAATTCCAAGGACATCAATCTGATCATCTACAAGTATTTTTAAAAGTCTCTACCTCATACAGTTGATTGCTATGAAGATTAAATGGGGCGATACAGGTAAACTACTTAGTAAAATCACTGACATTTTATAATTTTTTAAAAATCTGAGCTATTGCCCTTATTATGAAATTATAATCTCATGTAGCCTCCAGCTCAGTGTTATACACAAAGTAGGTATTCAATAAATAGTACATAAGTACTTTATTAAATAGTTCTAAATAATGAAAATTATTATAATGAAATTATATATAATGAAATTATAATTTCATTATAATTAATGAAAATTATATGAGCTCCTAAAATAGATACTTCTATTTCAAAAAAATAGCCCTTTGCTATAGTAAATTCAATATTATTTTAAATAACAAGCTTTCATTTAATTACACTAAAACTAAGATTCAGTCTGGTAATATGAGTTAAGGAAAAAAAATTTTTTTACCAAGTGGGATATGCTTCCACAGAAAACCACCAGAGACCAAAAGGAGAAGTGAGCTTGTAAATGTTACTAATGAAATACATTAGCAGTCACTGGTGTGTAATCAATCAATAAATAATATGACCTCCCAGGAGGCAACCCCCTTCGGGCAAGTCAACTAACGTCTGAAAAAGCAGCCCTTGTCCAGAATAGAAAAGTGAAAGAGAGACTAAATTTGAAGGGCAGTTCTTGGTTCTCATTTCTATGGATTTCTCTCTGGGGAATTTCATTTCTGATAGGTTGGTTAACATTTCAATACAAAAGTACAGAATGTACTTCAAGTGATTGATTTATACATTGTTCTTATGACAGAGTATTTTATGACTTTAAATCTCTTATTACCCACATGCCTAAATTTAGACCAAATCTCCAATGAGCAATATAAGTCAAAGAGAAGTTGTGATTTATTTATTAAAGCCCACTTTTTAATATCAAGTAAGGCAATTACATCTGAACTTAAAAATTTTGAAGTTCCCTTTATTTCTTCCTTTCTTCTCAAATACTCCAGAACAAAAGCCTTTAGATGAGGTAGAGCAAGGATGGAAGTGCAAGGTGTAGCCTGTGGTTGGATGTGAAACAGGTGAGGAAGGCATCCATATTGGGAGGGTGGTGGTAGTGGTGGCTCGGATGGGTATTGAGTCCCTGAGTAGGACAAGGAGAGAGTTTGTTTAGGAAGAGTATGGTGATCCCAGTCAGGTTGTCAGAGTCTGAGCTAGGTAACAAAGGCATCTGCAGAGTAGTCAAGATGGAGACAAAGAGATTTGTTACATAAAGTGGGCTAAATACAATCAGGAAAAATAATAAGGACAATGGGAGCCAGGTCTCTTACGGTTGGAGAAAAGAATGACAAATGGAAAGGGAAAAAAACTGAACCCAATGGTGTTGGATTGGAATCAGAGAGGTCAATGTGAATTCGTGGTTTTCCATATGTATAGATGGATATATTGTCAAAATAAAAATGGCATGTGTAAGGGTGTGTGTGTGTGTGTGTGTGTGTGTGTGTGTGTGTACATGC
The DNA here is from genome assembly GCA_004027735.1 of Carollia perspicillata. NCBI lineage: Eukaryota > Metazoa > Chordata > Mammalia > Chiroptera > Phyllostomidae > Carollia > Carollia perspicillata. The sequence goes on from PVKM010011184.1 coordinate 8,069, forward strand.
TACCTAGATGTTTCCACTAAGAAGGCTTGCAGGCATTGATGCCTCGAAAACAAGAACATCAAGCACCTAGCTCAGTTTTTAAATATAATTCCTAACTAAGCAGAAGCAAGGATTCTTGGAAAGACTGTTTTTTTAGGGCTATACAAGATGAACCTGGACCTTAATGTGCCAAAATGTAAGGAAATGCTCAAAGAATGATAGAGACATGTCAAAAGGACACCGAAGCCAAACTGAAGCTATTCTCATTGATCAAACCTGGGAGCTTCAAAATGATAGTAACAGTGATAACAGTGGTAACACACTGAATGAAATAGAAATCCATTAATCTATATTTTCATACCTACATACATGAATAAATAAATGAAAAGAAGCAAAACCTGAGATCTTAAAAATGTCAAGGTCATAAAATTCAAGGAAAGATTAAGGAACTGCTCCATATTGAAGGAGATCGAAGAGACATGACAACTAAATTCAACACATGATCCTGCTTTGGATCCTTTTGTTGTAAGAAGATATTTGTGACACTTGAAAAAATTTGAATGATGTCTATAGGTTAGATGGTAGAAATATATCTGTTAAAATTTCCTGAATTAATGAGTCGTGTTATGGGTGTTTTAAGGAAATGCCCATGTTTGTAGCAATCACACACTAGAGTATTTGGGAGTAAGGGACATCATGTAACCTACTTACTCTCAAATGATTTAGATAAAAATTATTTGTGCTTTTCTTGACAACTTTTCTCTAAGGTTGAACTTAATGTCAAAAAGTTTTTAAACTATGCAGTAGAGTTGGAGAATTAACAGAAAAGTCTAAAGATGTCTGTGTATATATACATGTCTAAGTATTATAATATATATATGTAAAATATATATATTAGGTAGTTGAATAAATCTTGAAAATTTGAAAGCTAGTACTTTATATGAGTAATATGTTGAGATCAAACCTCACCACAACTACAGTATCTTCCAGGCAAGTGCAGCTGAATTGGCCAGGACAGAATGCCAGATTCCTGGTGGAGGCCCTGATCCAGTCAAAGGCTGGCATCTCAACCAAACAAGGAAGTTGGAAGATGGCAACTAAGTATGTGGAAGCTGAGTCCTCTAGCACCCAACTTGGATTCTCAGCTGATCTTCTGATAAAAAAAAAAACTGAATAATCAATGAAATCTTAGTTGATATGAAGTTTTGAGCCAAAGAGTAGAAGACACTTCATAAGGTTGCATACAAAACATGGCAGGGGTTGTGACTCCTAGTCAACCACTTGGAGAGCAGGACCCACCAATGAATGAGCCATCAATAATCAAAGCCCAAGTACAATAAGAGAGCCCATATAAATTGAATAAAGGGCATCCCTAGAGCATCCAGATCAGGAGATCAAAGAGACTGCACCACTGAGTCCCACAGAACTCTTACCACAGAAGGCCACCCCACAAAGAAAGGTAGTCAAAACAGAGCATTCTAACATGCAGAAACAAAAAAAAAAGAGTCACCTAAAATGGGGAGACAAAGAAATAACCTCCAATCAAAAGGAAAGGAGAAATCCCCAGAAAAAGAGCTAAATGAAATTGAGGCAAGTGACTTATGAGACACAGAATTCAAAATAATAGTTATAAGGATGCTCAAGTGACTCAGTGAGAACTACAAGGAAATTTATGGAGCTACAAGGAATTTAGTGGGAACTAAAACAACATGAGAAAGGACATAGAAGCTCTGAGTAAGAACCAGGAAGAAATGAAGAATACAATATCTGAAATGAAGTATACACTAGAAGGAGTCAAAAGCAGGCTAGATGAAGCATAGGACAAAATCAGCAAGCTGGAATAGAAAATAATACCCAGTCAGAAAAACAAAATGAAAAAAAGATTTGAAAAGAATAAAGATAGTTTAAGGGAGCTCAGGACAACATGAAACACTACAACATTCACATCATGGGAATATCAGAAGGAGAAGAAAAGGCGCAACGGAGAGAAAAGCTGTTTGAAAAAATAATGACAGAAAACCTCCCTAACTTGATAAGGGAAAAAGTCATACAATTTCAGGAAGCACAGTGGGTCCCCATAAAAATGAACCCAAAGAGGCCCATCCAAGACACATCATAATTAAAATGGCAAAATTGAAAGACAATGAATCTTAAAGATAGCAAGGGAGAAACAGCTAGTAACATATAAGGGAGCTCTGATAAGGCTGTCAGCCAATTTCTCAACAGAAACCCTACAAGCCGGAATGGGATGGCAGGAAATATTCCAAGTAGTGAAAAGCAAGGGCTTACAAACAAGACTACTCTATCCAGCAAGGCTCTTGATTAAAATGAAAGTTGAAGTAAAGAGCATCCCAGACAAAAGAAAGCTAAAAGAGTACATCTCCACCAAACCAGCACTGAAAGAGAACCTAAAGGGACTGGTATAAGAAGAGAGAGAAACAGAGGGAAACACAGGTATGGAATAAATGGCAATGAATAAGTACCTATCAATAATAATTTTAAATGTAAATGGATTAAATGCTCCAATCAAAAGACATAAGGTAGTTGAATGGATAAAAAATCACGACCCATATATATGCTGTCTACAAGAGACCCACCTCAGAACAAAAGATCTACACAGACTGAAAAGCAAAGGGATGGAAAAAAAATTCTAAGAAAACAGACAAGAAAAAAAAGCAAGGGTAGCACTGCTTATGTCAGACTAAATAGACTTCAAAACATGAGCCATAAAAAGAGACAAAGAAGATCACTATGGAATAGCTGCCCATCAATAGAACATAATCCTAGTAAACATATACGCACCCAACATAGTAGCACCTAAATATATAACGAAAGTCTTGGAGGACTTCAAGAAAGACTGACAGCAACACAGTTATCGTAGGGGATTTTAACACCCCACCGTCAACAATGGATAGATCTTCCAAACAAAGAATCAATAAGGATATTGTGGCATTGAATGACACCCTAAATCAAATGGACTTTATTGATGTATACAGAACCTTTCACACAAAAGAAACAAAATCTACATTCTTTTCAAATGCACATGGAACATTTTCAAAGATAGACCACATGGTAGGACACAAAACAACCTCAACAAATTTAGAAAAATTGAAATCATATCAAACATGTGCTCAGATCACAATGGCTTGAAACTAAAAACCAACCTTAAGGAAAAATCTCAAAAACATTCAAATACATGGAGACTGAATAACCTGTTATTAAATAGTGAATAGGTTAACAATGAAATCAGGGAAAAAATCAAAAAGTATCAGGAAACAAATAAATATGAACACACAACATCCCAAAACATATGAGACACAATGAAGGCAGTTCTGAGAAGAAAGCTAATAGCAATGTAGGCCTATCTGAAGATGATAGAAAAATCTCAAATAAACAACCTAACTCAACACGTACAAGGACTAGAGGGATAACAAAAGATCAGATAATGGGGGACAAAGGGCGGAGGGTTTTCAGAAACATCTATAAAGGACACATGGACAAAACCAAAGGCGGGTAGGATCAAGGGTGGGAAGTGGGGGTGGCTGGGGTGGGGGAGAGTGGTAGGGGGAAGATGGACACAATTGTACTTGAAAATAATAAAAATAGTTAAAAATAAAATAAATAACTTTAAAATGGAAAAAAACAAAGCCAAAAGCAAGTAGAAGGTAGGAAATAATAAAAATTAGAGCAGAATTAAATGACAGAGCCTAAAAAAAAATTCAAAGGATCAATAAATCCAGAAGGTGATTCTATGAAAAGATAAATGAAATTCTCAAACCTTTAACCAGACTTATCCAGAAAACAAGAGAGAGGACCCAAATAAATAAAATCAGAAATGAAAGAGGAGAAGTTACAACTGATACCACAGAAATACAATGGATTATAAGAAATTACTATGAACAACTATATGCCAAGGAATTGGACAACTTGGGCAAAATGGACAAATTTCTAGAAACCTACCATCTTTCAAAACTGAATAAAAAAGCAGGAGGAAGCCTGAATAGACCATTAACAACTAGTGAAATTGAAGCAGCAATAAAAAAAACTCCTGGGACACCAAGGCCCTGTACCAGATGGCTTCCCAGGTGAATTTTAAATTAATTCTTAAGGAAGAATTAACTCCTATCCCCATAATCTATTCCAGAAAATTCAAAAAGAGGTAAAACTTCTAAACTCTTTTTATGGGGCCAGTATCATCCTAATTCCAAACCAGATAAAGACACAACAAAGAAAGAAAACTACAGGCCAGTCGGTATCTCTGATAAACAGGGATGCTAAATTCCTCAACAAAATTTTGGCTATCTAGATTTAGCAATACATTAAAAAGATCATACACCATGATCAAGTGGGATTCACCCCAGATATCCAAGAATAGTACAATATTTGCACATCAATAAACATAATATACTGCATAAACAAAATGAGGAACAAAAATCCCATGATCATATCAATAGATGCTAAAAAAGCATTTGGTAAAATCCATCACACATTTATGATAAAAACTCAGCAAAGTGAGAATAGAAGGAGCATAACTCGACATGATAAAAGAACATGATACAAGAAGCCTACAGCTAACATTATACTCAATGGGAAAAACTAAGAGCTTTCCCCTTAAGATTAGGAACAAGACAATGGTGTCTGCTTTCACCATTCTAATTCAACATAGGACTGGAAATTCTAGCCACAGTAATCAGACAAGAAAAAGAAATAAAAGGCATCCAAATTGGAAAGGAGGGAATAAAACTGTTATTATTCACAGATGACATGATAGTATACATTGATAGTGTACATAGAAAACACTGTAGTATCCACCAAAACCTTCTTGACCTAATAAGTGAATATGGCAAAACAGCAGGTTACAAATTCAATATTCAGAAATTTATGGAATTTTTCTACACCAACAATGAAATATCAGAAAAGAATCCTATTTACTATGGCAACAAGAAAAATAAAGTACCTAGGAATAAATTTAACCAAGGAGGTAAAAGACCTATACTCAGAAATCTATAAATGCTGAAGAAAGAAATTAAAGACACAAATAAATGGAAGCATATACTGTGTAAATGGATTAGAAGAATTAACATCAGTAAAATGTCCATACCGCCTAAAGCAATCTATAGATTCAATGCAATTCCTATTAAAATATCAATGGCATATTTCACAGATCTAGAACAAATACTTCAAAAATGTATATGGAACCACAGAAGGCCCTGAATAGCCTCAGCAATCTTAAGAAAGAACAAAGTAGGAGGGATCACAACACCTGATATCAAACTATACTAGAAATCTATGGTAATCAAGACAGTCTGGTACTGGCATAAGAACAGACACATAGATATAAGTCCATGTTCTATGGTCAATTAATATTTGACAAAGGAGACATGAGCATAAAATGGAGTAAAAATAGCCTCTTCAATAAATGGTATTGGGAGAACTGGACTGGTACATGCAAAAAAAAATTGAAACTAGACCACCAATTTACACAATACACTGGAATAAACTCAAAATGGATAAAGGACTTAAATATAAGTCATAACACCATAAAAGTCCCAGAGGAGAACATAAGTAGTAATATTTCAGTTATCCACATAGCAGTATTTTTGCTGCTATATCTTCTAGGGCAAGGGAAATAAAAGAAAAATAAACAAATGGGAGTACATCAAATTAAAAATATTCTGAATGGCTAAAGAAAACATCAGCAAAATGAAATGGGAACCAACTGTATGGGAGAACATATTTGTCAATGATACATCGGACAAGGGTTTGATCTCCAAAATATATAAAGAACTCATGACTCAACACCAGGAAGACAACCCATTTAATTAAAAAATGGTCAAAGGATCTGAATAGACACTTCTCGAAGGAGGACATACAGATGGTCCATAGACATATGAAAATATGCTCAACATCACTAGCCATCAGAGAGATGCCAGTTAAAACCACAATGAAATATCACACAAGTCACAATGGCCATCATTAATAAGTCTACAAACAACAAGTGCTGGTGAGGATGTGGAGAAAAGGGAACCCTAGTGGGAATGCAGACTGGTGCAGCCACTGTGGAAAACAGTATGGAAGTTCCTCAAAAAACTAAAAATGGACTGCCTTTTGACCCAGTGATTTCACTGCTGGGAATATAGAATCCTGAATCAGCAATTCAAAAGAACTCATGCACCCCTATGTTCACAGCAGCACTATTTACAATAGCCAAGTGCTGGAAACAGCCTAAGTGCCCATCAGTAGATGAGTGGGTCAAAACACTGTGGTACATTTACACAATGGAATACTATGCAGCAGAAAGAGAGAAGGAGCTCCTACCCTTCATGACAACATGGATGGAACTGGAGAGCATTATGCTAAGTGAAATAAGATGGGTGGTAAAAGACAAATACCATATGATCTCACCTATAAGTGTAACCTAATCAACAAAACAAACAAACAAGCAAAGTAGAACCAGAGATATGGAAATAAAGAACAAACTGACAGTGACCAGAGGGCAGTGGGGAGGGGTGTAATGGGGGAAAGGTCAAGTAAAGGACCATGTATAAAGGACCCAAGGACAAAGACACCAGGGGGGAGGATTGAATGTGGGAGATGGGTGATGGGTAGGGCAGGGGAGAGTAATGAGGGGAAATGGGGACAACTGTAATTGAACAATAATAAAAAATCAGTGATGATAGTATACCCTAAATGAGGAGAATTATATATACTGAACTCTCTATAACTGAGGTTCAGTACTATACACACAAACACTAGTTGCATAGTTCATGTGTTCAAAGCCAAGGAGAGTGCAGCAAGTAGTAATCTTTAGAGAAAAAATACATCATTTCCTTTCTATGAGCTAAGTAAAGAATTGACTAAAGAAAGGGAAAGATCTAGCACCAGGTGGACTGGAGAGAAGACAGATTTTTAAGGGAAATCACATTAGCATTGATAGAAGTGGTAGTTGCATAAAATCAATTACTTAATGTCATCTCATGGACTCATTAAATGTTAAAACTGGAGATAACCTTGACTTTCATTTGCTGTATTAAGTACAGGGATGTCAGAAGATTTTTGATATTCCTCATATGCAAAACATGGGACTATGAATTTCCTATTGAGAAAGTATAAAACTTTTATGAAAGTCACTAAGTAGTTTGTAACCCAAGAGTAATGAAGAATCATTGATTTATACCAATCTCCTAAATCAGCAATGAGAAAACAAAAGTGTGGGCCCACTGTGAGATAGACCTGAACTGAAGCTCCAGAGCTCACCTCACCTCTGTTAAGTGCCTACTCTGGTGGAACACAGTTACCTGTGGGGTCTCCTGGAATTAGTGTCAATTCAGAGTTAGTGTCCAGTAATCCCAGAGAAGTCTGATTGTTTCCTTGTCCCCAGTGCACCCTAGGAAAAAGCCATTGGTCCCTTCTGAAAGGTTGGAGAAAGAGCAGCAGAATAAATTTTTGGCAGTATGCTGGGGTTCTCCCCTTCAATCAAGTGTTTCTGGGTCCATAAAATACTTTAAGTCTTCGAATTGATTGAGGGGCCATGACTGTCTATTTTTATGGTTCAGGTTAGGCTTTTTTCACTTAACCTAGAAGTATTTTGCTTATATAGATCAAGTAAGAATTTAGTAGGCTTCCCATCTACAACTTTTAGGAACACAGAGATCAAGTAGGCAACACTCTCAGACTCTGCAAGTCAGACTCGTACTACTTTGACTCTACTGCCCATATGGTAACCATGTTCACCTTGCTTTTGGCAAATGGGGGTCACCACTTGGCCCCTGCAACCCTGTGATCCAATTATTCCCACTGCATTTAGCTCTGCCAGCTTAGTGGCAGCAGTTCCCATCGCAAGTTCTAGCCTACAGAGAAGAGTGATAACAGAGCTCTTCAGGGATGCTGGGGCTCCCCTAAAAAACTTTTTTCTCACAGTCTGTTGAAACATGTAGCCCATGAGCCCTCCCATGTTGGGTGAATAGGTCTTAAATGATAAATCCACTCTGACATCCCAAGATTCTTAAGCTTTTGAATCCCTTCTTCTAGAGTAAACTAATGCAGGTCTGGTATTACAAATTCAGGTACTGGGAACCACTATTTGGTCCATGTCTGAGCCAACCAACTGAACAAACTTTGCACCTCATCTTTAGGGTCATATTGGGACTTAAGTCTAATAATAGGTTTGGAAGCAGAGAGAGGTGGTTAGGGTTGGGTCTGAAGAGAGTAAGTAGTATCTAGTAAGGTAATTACTTGTACACCAGAGGAGGCTGTTACCATTTCCTCAGGTAATGCAAGGTTAATCTTCTTCTGTGCGTTTAGAGGGCTCAATTGTACCAGCAAAGAAGACTCACCATAATTTAGGAGTTCAAAGTCCCCAGCTTCAACAGGTCCACATTCCAATTTTCAGGATCCCTTTCCTTTTCAATAATACCCTCACTTTAACAGTAGACACCATGGAAAGTTGGCAAATTAATTTAGAATCTTGCAAGATGAGATTCTGGGTTTGGTTTTCAGCAATGTCTGCTCTTCAGCTACGTGAGAGAAGGGTCTGTTTAAGTGCAGACATAGAAGCTCTTGGGTCATTTATGCAGCACCTGAGCTGGGAATGTGAAGCCACAAGCTCATCATTTTCTGTCCTCACTCTGTCCGGTGACATTAGAAGCAACCAGCCAATCTCAATATACTCAATAGTTTGACGAAAATGTTTAGAGATCATATAGATGGTCACCCTAAGCTGGACCTGTTGTAAGTGTTTTATTACAAGTATCCAGTGATGATGTTTTGCATGTCACTATTCCCACATCATGCCCATGGAATATCAGTGCTCTTTACTACTGGAAATAGAGCTAATATTGCTGTTAAGTCTAATGAGATTGGAATGCAAATTCCAGAAGCACCGGAACCAATTCAGAAAACTCATTTTTAAGATTCTGTTCCTCTAGAACCACTCTTAGTAGCAAAAATCTGCATTAGGTTTCTCCAGAGAGACAGAGATCAGAGAGAGAGAGAGAGAGATTAAGAGAGTGATTCCTGTACCTCTGGAGGCTTGGCAACGCCAAAATATGATGGTAGGCTGGCAGCTGAGGACCCAGAAAATAGGTGCCATAAATCCGAAGGCTGTTTGCTGGAAGAACTTGCCCAGTGGGGGACAGTCTTTGTTCTATTAAGGCCTTTTACTCATTGAATGATGTTTACCAGCATTATGCAGAATAATCTGCTTCACTCAAAGTCTACTGATTTAAATGTTAACCTTATTCAAAAACACCTTCACAGAAACATCCAGAATAATGTTTCACCAAATATCTGGGCCCCATGGCTTAGTCAACTTGACTCATAAGATTAATCATTGCCCTGTCTTAACCTCATTACCAAAATGAGGATATTGGATAGTGTAACACATTTTATGGCCCTTCTTCTTGAACGAATTCTATATTTTTATAATTTCAGTTCTTATTCGTACAGTATTTTGTTTATAACAAAACAAACAAACAAAAAAATCCCATGGTCTTCCCTTCGGTCCCTGGAGATGTCAAGGGCTTTCCTGTATGGTTATAGAAAAACAAGTCCCTGAAATTTTCTGGTCTGTTTGAACCATGTTGGAAACCACACATGTGATATTTGTTCTGACTTGCTAAGACCCTAAGAGACTTTTTGACTGCAGGTGTGAAACCTACACATTTTTTTCCCTAGAAGTGAGACCAATGTGATAGGGAACACAGTTGCTGTACAGCCATCCAACAGCCCAGGAAGCATTACTGAAGGGGCCTAACATAGCATGAAAATCCCCCAGCAGTGTAATCAACCAAAGGGCTAAAGAATCGTTAATATGAACCTGCTTCATGTTCCTATGCCTTTGACTTTCAGTGGATTATTGTCCTCTCTTCTACTGCTTTCTGTTCAGTCCTGATCTCTTCTGTTCAGTCCTGAGGTCACTCCTGTTCTTTCAATAACCTTTCACTATCCTAACTTTCTGCCTGGAATTTTCCGCCCTTTGGCATTTTCTCTCTTGAGATGCTTATATAACTATTTACTTTGGTGATTTATTCTATTAGTTCCTCTGTGGACGAGATGATTTTGCTAATCTTGACATCCTAGGGCTCCTGAACTCATCATTTAGATTCCTGTTGCCTTTTAAAGTTATTTGTGTCAATCATTTTTAATAGAATTTTATATTTTCTACCTCCGTAGCTACTTTCCTTGTGAGAATTTATATTGAGTAAAAATGCCATTTGTCCTCAGGAAACTCATTTCTCTCTCCAGCTGAAGTTTACTAATCTGAAATGAACTTTAGAGCCATTGAGTTGCCTTCTAGCTCTGAAGTTGTTCGGCTATGTTGGTAAATGGCCTGGAGGTTTAACAATCACTGCAGAAGCTGTCAACAAACACGAGATTTGGAAAATGATTCATCTGTCACTTTCATAGTTGGGTGTGTATCCTGTTTCTAATGTGACAATCATCCAATATTGTCTGACACACTGGTCTCTTATTCTACATAGTTGCATTTTTTTCTTCTTAACTTATTTTGAGACTATGTTTTTCCTTCTTTTTAATTGGAGCTGAATTTTTCTTGTTTCCATGCAGTTTATAGGAACTAGGTATAAAACATTCTTTCTGCAGTATCTCAGCAGGCACTAAAAGGTATGTGAGACTCTAGGAGCATTGTAATGCATTGCCCCAGCTCTCCTTACACCAGTGTCTTTGGAGGGAGTGTCAGTCAATACCAGGGTGTTTGCAAAAAATATCATTGGCATGCAGAAAGAAATACTCATACCTCTGTTACAGTTATTTGAATTTCATCCTTAAAAATTATCATCATTTTATATTTCATAATGTCTATATTAATATAATATACCAATAGATATTTAAGGAATAGTCTGCCTTTATATCTATGTACAAATGTACTTACGTAAAAGTTTTTTACTGTTTGGGAGGTGTGATTAAATAGTTTGGAGGCCAAACGTTTGCTCCTTCAGGTGTAAAATCATCAGGATCTTGTATTAGTCAGGGTTCCCTTATTGTAAGCAACAGAAACTTATTGACCAACTGGGGCAAGAACTGAAAACACTGCTGGCTTACAAAGTCAAGGGAGAGCTGGGTCATCCAGCCTCTTAAGAAGAGAGCTGTGGCAGCCTTGGCCCTCTGGGGCAGTACCACCTCTACTAATCCTTAGGGCCTTGCCATTGGTTGACACAGCTGTGGTTATCTCCCTCCCTCAGGGAGACCCTCAGGGTCTTCACTCAAATTCACATTTCTAAGGAAGAGAGTCTGAATGATCTACCTTGAATCACATGCCCCACCCCTAAATACCTTTTCTCAGCATCCTTTCATAAATATTTCCTGTGAAATATTTTCTGCTATAAATGTCTGTAAATTTGGATACCAAGACATGAATAGTTACTGAAAATGCCAATTATGACATAATTTTCATACCCAGAAAGAGCAAATGTAGCACATGTTTAGTCTAAAATGTCACTTTTCTGCCAGAAGCAATACTTCTGATTTTTTACTTTGTTGTGGTTTTCTCCTTTCCTTTTCTATTTCACTTACTTAACATTTGAATTCTTAAACTTTTTTATTGTGGTTCAATTACACTTGTCCCCATTTCCCCCCATTATTCTCCCTTACCTCCCACATTCAGTCCTCCCCCACCCCCATTGTCCTTGTCCGTGTGTCCTTTATACATGTTTCTTGATGCACTGTCCCTTATTTTCTCCCATTATCCCTCTCCCCACTCTGCTCCGGTTACTGTCAGTTTGTTCTTTATTTCAGTGTCTCTGGTTCTATTTTGCTTGTTTGTTTGTGTTGTTCATTAGGTTCGACTTATAGGTGAGATCATATGGTATTTGTCTTTTACCACCCATCTTATTTCACTTAGCATAATGCTCTCCAGTTCCATCCATGTTGTCATGAAGGGCAGGAGTTCCTTCTCTCTTTCTGCTGTGTAGTATTCCATTGTGTAAATGTACCACAGTGTTTTGACCCACTCATCTACTGATGGGCACCTAGGTTGCTTCCAGCACTTGGCTATTGTAAATTGTGCTGCTATGAACATTGGGGTGCACAGGTTCTTTTGAATTAGTGTTTCAGGATTCTTAGAGTATAATCCCAGCAATGGAATTTCTGGGTCAAAAGGCAGTTCCGTTTCTAGTTTTTTGAGGAACTTCCATACTGTTTTCCACAGTGGCTGCACCAGTCTGCATTCCCACCACCAGTCTACTAAGGTTCCCTTTTCTTCACACCCTCGCCAGCACTTGTTTGTTGATTTCTTTATGATGGCCATTCTAGCCAGTGTGAAATGGTATCATTGTGGTTTTAATTAGCAACTATCTGATGGCTAGTGATGTTCAGCATCTTTTCATATGTCTTTGGCCCCTCTGTATGTCCTCCTTGGAGAAGTTTTGTTCAGGTGCTTTGCCCATTTTTTTAAAAATTAGTTTGTTTGTCTTCCTGGTGTGGAGTCATTAGTTCTTTATATATTTCGAAGATCTAATTCTTGTCTGAGGTATCATTGGCAAATATATTTTCCCATATACTTGGTTCCTTTACATTTTGCTGATGTTTTCTTTAGCCATTCAGAAGCTTTTTAATTTGATGAAGTCCCATTTTTCTATTCTTTCCTTTATGTCCCTTGCTCTAGGGGACATATCGATGAAAATATTGCTGCACAGAATATCTGAAATATTACTGTCTATGTTCTCCTCCAGGACTTTTATGGTTTTGCAACTTACATTTAAGTCTTTTTTTCAGCTTGAGTTTATTTTTTGTGCTCATGGATTGGAAGAATTAACATCATCAAAATGTCATAATACCCAAAACGATTCACAGATTCAACACAATCCCTATTAAAATGCCAGCGACATATTTCTCAGATATAGAACAAACATTTCAAAAATTTATATGGGACCATAAATGACCCTGAATAGCCTCAGCAATTCTGAGAAAGAAGAACCAAGTAGGAGAGATCACAATACCTGATATCAAACTATATTGCAAGACCACTGTAATCAAAACAGCCCAGTACTGGCATCAGAACAGATGTATAGATCAATGGGACAGAATAGAGAGCCCAGAAATAAACCCATGTCTCTATGGTCAATTAATTCAACAAAGGGGGAAGTTGTATAAAATGGAGTAAAAAGCCTCATCAACAAATGGTGTTGGGAGATCTCGACAGCTACATGTAAAAAAATGAACCTGGACCACCAACTTAACACCATACATGTGAATTCTTAAACTTTCTTTATGAAACTGAAACAAAAATGTCCACCAAGAGTCAAATATAATGTAAAATTTTTTTCATAAATATTTGGAAACCCTTAAATTTTAGCAAATTTAGAATCAATTTTAAATTAAATTGCTTTTAAAATTTGTGTATTTTTCCACTTACATAAATAAATTACTATATATACTAATACTACTGTGAAATTCAAGCTTAATTGCTCCCACCTTTAGTTAATAGAAAAAAAAACAAGATAAAATGTTTAGATTTAAATTTAATTTTTCTGTAAGGTAGAAGGCCTGGAGTAGAGGTAGACGATGTCTTTTTGAGAAATTTGATATTAAATGTTGATTCCCTTTCATCATAAGGCCTGTTAGAAAATATTTAAGGGAGAATCTTCAAGCACAGATTAGAAAATTTCCTTTGAATTAAAAAAAAAAGATTTAGTGAAGATATTTTTTTCTGTAAATTGCTTCTTTAAAGGCAAAACTTGAAGGCCACAGATAAAAATTCTGTTTAGGACAGGATTTACATGTAGATGGAGTCAGACATTAAGGGATGCAATTAATGTAGAACCGAAACATACTAGGTACTAGGTACGTTTCAGTTCTACATTAGGGGCTAGTACATTCTAGCCCCTTTGCTCAAACATATTTCCATTAGAGAAATGCCCATTTGGCTGATTTCATGATAAATGTCAAATACCATCTTAGAGGAATCAAATATATCCCATTTTACATTTCTATTAGTGCCTTGTTCTACTTGGCCAGTCAGATAAACATCCAGAGCCTAAAACAAACGTGACACCCAGGAGGTACTTTTCAAAACAGGGCAATCAGGGAGTGAAAGCCCATGATTTGGTTATAACCCATCAAGTCCAGAGAAGGTCAAGGGAAGCCGCGCTGAGCCACCACAGGTAAGTAACCAGGCCCCCGTGTGAAGAGCAAGAGTGTAAAATGCAAAGAGAGAGACTTTCCTCCTAATTTTCTAAAGGGTCAGTTAGGGTTATGTCTAACCCAGTGGAACTAATGGGATGACATGATTGGAATACTTAGTTGTACCTCTTCATTGTAGTCCTTTGGTCTATATTCTCTCTAAAGGAAAAGAATGGATTCTATTAATGGTGTTGCTTTAAATAGATATTGTTGATTTGGAAACTTCCTGTCACCTACTATGTGCATACCACCATAAAATATTCTTAGATTCACCAGAATTTGATAGTGAGCAGAGGGAGGGGCAAGGGGAGGAAGCCTACCATTCAAATAACAATTACATGCTGAAATACATAATACAGACAGGCAGTTAAAAATGTAGAAGGTCAAGAGAAATAGAGGTTATTACGAGAAAGTGCAGATTAAAGGTGAGCATAGGGAACCTAAAACTTGAAATGGGGCTTTAGGGATGCAAAGGTTTGCCTATGAGAAACAGAAAACAGGAGGACCAGTCTGCATTTTGGCTATGCAGAAAGCCTGACTTAGGATACTTTAATGTGGAGTTCAAGTCCAGTGGCACCTTAAGGGAACAGAATTTTAATATTAGTTTGTAAGCAAGCTTATTGCAATTGGAATCTCTTTACATGAGAAATTAACACAAGAAGTAATTCTCGTCTCTTCCTTCCAGGTGTGTCTGCGCAGCTGACCAGCACCTGGCACCGTCGGAATACTTCTGTAGGAACACCATTTTGGATGGCTCCTGAGGTCAGATAGAGTTTTAGGGAGACAAATGTAATATTTGATCATTTCTGACTTTCCTCTTAATGAATAATCTGTCTCCATATGTATTTTGGAATATTACTGTAATAGAAGGAACCGTCAGCTACAGTGTTGTCTTTATGTGAGGTTTCGCATGTCTGAGGAGGACCTGGGAGGTGGCCCCTGGATCTGCCCTGGCTGAATAGATGAGCAAATGAAGCATCGAATGAGTGAATGAATGAATCAGAGGAGCGAAGGAGAAACTGCCTGCAGCCTTAATTTTTCATTAAATTTGTTTTGAATTGCTTAGCCTGTATCGATATAAATGATATTTAGATTCTGCTTTTAAATTATTTTAGAAATATTATGAAAACCCCTAGCCTTTGTTTAAGATCAGATTAGGTCTATTAACCTATATATCAGATTTCCACAGTGAGTCACTCTGCTTGGAAACTATGTTCCACTTTAGTAGATTCTTTTCATTATTATCTCCAGGGATGGAGAGAAGCTGCCAAAATAGTTGAGGAAAAGAGGGTTCTAGGATCACATCTCTCCACAGTCACTGTTAATGTCTTCAGTCTTTTTAATTATGTGTATAAGAAAAGAACACTTATGTTTAAAACTCTGTTTGCAACCTTTGCTCTGCTATTTATCTGCAATTCTCTGAGGAGGGGAAGGAGGAGAAATAAATCAAATACTACTTTAATATTGCAAAATCTTATAATCAAATTTGTTTGAGGATTAAATCCTGCTGTACTAGTTCTATTTTAAATACTAATTTAATTATTACTTGCAAAAAAAACTAAATTGTAAATGTAATAATAAAATATGGAGAAAGGATAAATTATCTTAAGAAACTCTTAAAAGTGTCAGTGGATTTAAAAACTTTCAACAGGAACTACATCTTAGAATAAAAATATCACCCCCAAATCATTTTTTATTTGTCTTATGGGTTGGAAGTCACAAAATGTAAAAAATTTTAAATGTAAAACATAGTTCTTAAAAAATATAAAGTTGAATTTTCTTTTTCTGATCATTGATGTTATAATCATTATTTGCAATCCATCTGTATTTATATTTGCATATTTAGAAATAAATTCTGAACTAATTGTTTAGTGATTCTTCCATGTAATACTATTTTATAATATTGCAGACAAATCCAATTTTTTTCTATTATATCCTTTGATTAGTGAAATTTTTAAAAACCTGGTTGCAATTTCACAGTTTTGTGTGCTCCCAGGTAAGTGTTGATAAATTTTAACAATATTTATTTTTATTCAGTATATTTTTCTTTTATTAATGGCATAAACCTGATTGCATTCCTTCAAACTTGTCCCATTCCTCCCTTAAGTACCCTTGCCTTCTAGTTGCCAGGAAAGATCAAGGCCATTTAACTAGACTGCTCTCAAGTTTATTTTTCTTTACCTCCTTCATTTTTAATTCACTAAAGATACATTCTCTATCTTGCCAAGATGTATGACTTCATTTACTCATCAACTGTTTATGGAGTGATTGATTGCACGATCTTTAGCTGCACATTTGATCCCATCTCTTTGCATTTGGGACATAGTTTCTTTGCCCTTTCTGTTTGACATTTTCACAAATATTTCTTTTCATAAGCTTCTTCCTTTATGTTTGCAAACCTGTGTTTGCTAAGGTAGTCTGTGTTCTCAGAATGAAACTACTACTGCTGATAACAATTTGAGCTTTTCCTCTCCCAAGTTACTCCTTTTACTTACAGCTATCAAACTGCATCAGTTTGAACACTTACACACTGTTCTAAACAGCTTGCTACATGTTTTTGTTAATCCTCACCCAAAGACATACTTATTGATTTTAGAGAGTGTGGAAGGGAGGGAGAGGGAATGAAACATGGATGTGAGAGAGCAACACCCATTGGCTGCCTCTTGTGACTGAACCCACAACCTAAGTATGTGCCCTGACTGGGAATCCTGCGCTCCAACTAACAGCCACATCAGCCAGGGCGCTGCATGTCTTTTAAAGTCACAAACTTCACTTTTCTTTTTCATTTTCTTCTAGGTAATTGCATGTGAGCAGCAATTGGATACCACGTATGATGCCAGATGTGACACGTGGTCCCTGGGGATCACAGCTATTGAACTAGGAGATGGAGACCCTCCACTGGCTGACCTGCATCCCATGCGCGCACTCTTCAAAATACCAAGGTCTGCTGATTCTAGTACTTGGTCCAGTGTCTGCAGCCCAGCTTTCCCCCTCCTGCCACTGAGGGCTCATCATGCTCATCATGGAAATAAATACTCAGATGCATGTCAGCCAATTGGGGGAAGAGTGGCCTGGAATATCATTGTGCTCCTTCCAAAATACTGTATTTGTTTGATAGTTTTATTCCCTTGGTCAAGGAGAAGAGTTTTCTCTTGATACATAGTGTGTCTCTTTTCTTTTGCAAGGTTTGATCTCAGAAAACAGAAGCTCCTCCCGGTCTTTATGCACTCCCAACGTAGTGAGGCACCCTGGCCCATGGGTGTGCAATAATCACTTGCTTTGTGTCACTCTGTCCATCTAGTAATTTTCACTGCTTGCTAAGACTTCTCTTTGTTTAGAACTTTAAAATAAAATTATGAAAATTATAAATAAAATTTACTCATAAAATAATAATTACTTAAATATGTTAATATTTTCAATATATTAACATAAAATGTCAACTTAGAAGAATAATCTATTTGGAGCCATGAAAGCACATTCCTGTATCTATGTAGACCCTTCCCCTTCAATGTGTATATTGACAAAGTTTCTCCTGCTTTTTCTGTTACTATTTTATATGTTTTGGTTAGTTCCTAGATAGTTCAGAAAACTGACATGAAAAGGCCACCTATATTTATTACAGATGTGTTGTCTCCTGAAGACTTTCTTAAGGATTTTGCCTGGTACCTTAGTTTTAATGGAATGCACATGGAGGGCCTGTGGTGACAGGGTGCAGGGCACAGTGTCAGGTGGTATGTTATGGCTCGTGACCACATTCTCTATTAAATTCTATGGTTTCAGTGCCTGTAGAACATAGAATCATATGTAGAAAGCCATGGGGGTAGTTTTCTAGTCCTAAGAATGAATGCCAGTATTTTATGTTCATTTCCAAATGGACCCATTTGGAATATTTGGCATGTAATTAAATTAGTGTAAGACCACAACAGCATTTGACTTTGTTTGTAATTTTACTTTTGAATTTCCTGTCCTATCTATAGGTTCTAAATTGTGACACAACAATGTCAATGTATCTTTTAGGTCTTATTGTTTGTAAAATACACTGCTTATTTGGTAAGTGGGGAAACAAGATTACAAATAAGAACAGGAAACCTGCTCTATCCCATGTCTAAGACATTTCATTAAATTCGAGGAAAACAGAAAAACCCTCAGTATTCCCAAACTCCTATTATCACTCAGTATGTATAATGAAGCGCTGAATTTCCCAAACCATGTTAATTATGGTTTAAATGCCCACAGTCCACTCAGTGTTGTTGCTTTTGGAGACAATGCTGCACGGAGGAGTAATGACACTACACCATTGACACACGTTGTTCCCATGAGCAAGGCACTCTGGGAACTACATCACCTTAGCTATTTCTTACTTCTTTGACCACCTGTATATCTGTAAAATGGAATTCTAAGAATTCCTACTGACTGTAGAAGCGAATATAAAAAAGGGATCTGAAAAGCTTCTCAGTTCTGAGTGCTCTAAAATCATCAGAACTTTGTTATCCTCCGAGTAAGCCAGTATATCTCTTAGAAAGGAAATTCCCAGGAAAACAGGAAACAAAGTGAGGTTGTTAAAGCAGGAAAGAATTACTTCTTTTAATGTGCAAATCAGCGCTCTTCCAATCGTCCTAAGGATTGTAAAATGAGTTTTTGGGGTGGTCTAGGGTAGATGAGAGTAGCTGCACTTTTCTTTAATGAGCCCGTACAAACTGTACGTTAATTTCATTACAAGCTATTTAAGGAGTAATGCAGGACTGAACACAAAATGTTTCCATGCCATTAATGAAAACAAAGAGCTGTTAGAATTAACATAAAACAGTACTTCAGCAAATTCAACTACCATGGTTGGTCAGTGTTGCTTGATTACAGAGTTAGCTCAGCCTCATTTTCAAATGATGTTCTTTTGTATTATAAACATGTTGAAGAAAAAAAGATTTGTTCAGCTTAAAAATGAAAAGAATTAATAACAAAATCTTCTAAGTGGCATTCAGAGGTTTATATTGTTCAATTCCTTGCTTTTGAAACCTTATTTCTGGCCATGTATTCAGTAACAACAAAACAACCCACAGAGACATTGTCCTCACTGTCCTATGCCCTTCTCCGCTCCAGTTTGCTCTGTCTCCTGAGCACCTCCTGTCAGGTCACCTCTGTGTACCCTGGGTGTCCCTCAGAGACTTCTGCAGGACTCAAAGCAAAAAATCTTTCCCCTAGTATTCCTTGTCTCTATTCTGCTAAGTATTGATGTTTTCCCCTAGGGCTCTCAGGTAAAAGCAAGACGATTCTTTAAAAGAAAAAAAATTCAGTTAGAAAAATTGGGTCATCTATTAAATGCTTTCAGAGAAACAAGAAACCTGTCATTTTATATAAAGAATGATTAATAACTCATTATCTGCCTTTGAATTGGAAAATGGTGGTAATGCTTGATTTTACCTGGCAGGACCTGTGAGAGCAGTGCTGGATTAGTCTGTCTGGTTCTGCCCCTAATTTTGCACTGACTCAGCCATGTATACAATTCAACCTTGATTCTTATTTTTCTAGGAATCCACCTCCCAAACTAAGGCAGCCTGAGATATGGTCAGCAGAATTCAATGATTTCATTAGCAAGTGAGTAACAAGAGAGTCTTTTTTAAAAAATTGAAGAAATGCCACGCTGCTCACCTTGAAATGTGCCTTTTAGGACAATTCCTTTATCCTTCTGAATCTCTTCCTTACTTTTTATCTACTAAATAGCCCCAGAGGTTTCCATTGTTTTCTTCAAAACAAGCGTTCTCGTGAATGTTCAGTGCTCCTTGAATTCATTGCTCCTCAAACAATGTCTTAAGGCCCTGTTTATCCACTTATTGACAGTGATGCTTATGCAGACTTTTTCCATCATTCAGTAACACATTCTTCTGTCCATCTGCCTTTAGCTGCTACACCACAGCTTCTCCCACGCGCTCACCCACCTTCTATTTAGTCTGTTATTTAACCCTCCATTTATCTTCATCACTAATTCTCATCACAGGGAATATTTATTGCAGTTGGTGAATCACATCATCATAAAGATAAATTGCTTATACATTTGAAATTCAGTGAACATTTTTAACTTGATGATACAGTGCAGTGCCTTGGCAATTTCAGAAGCTGTGACTCTAGTCACTTCCAAATATCTGTCCCACAGACTTTTTTTTTCACTTAACCAATTTCATTGTTAGGCATTATGAATATTTCCAATTTTCTTTTTTTATTGTCATTCTATTATAGTTGTCCCAATTTTCCCCCTTTGCTCTCCTCCTCCCAGCCCACCCCACCACTGCCGCAATCCTTGCTTTCTTTCACAATCTATTTTCACTTCACCTTAAAAAACAAGGGTATGGGATGACCCCAAATTTGTAAAAGGAAGAAAGAGGTCATTAAGATTTGGTGTCAACTCCACTCAGAAAATGTAGAAAGGGCAAAGAAAGGAAAGGAACCAGTCATACCCATACGTCAACTGCCATCACTGGTTTTTCTACCAAGGATATCAGCTTATTCTTACAAAAAGAAGGGGCATGGATAGATTTAATGGTTGTGTAAAACCAAAAAGGATTGATGACCTTTTTTTCTTAGTTTTCACTTACCCAGTCATTATACACTAGAGTGTATAATGTATACTAGATATAATACACACTAATATAATACACACTAGAGTATGTATTATACACTAGAGAATATTTGGTAAACTGCAATCGCATTTCACAAATCTCTTTAAGAAATCATTGGTAACTTTGAAAGTCTCCCCTCAGTTCATAATTACACTCCATGTTTTCAGACCCTCACTGGAACCTGGTGACTTTGATATACTTCACACAACGTCACCTCTGAGAAACATTTACTGATTTCCTCCAGGTGGTTAGTATTCTGTTCTGTGTGCCCTCATGGCATTTTGTTTGTCTTCCTCTAGTAACATGGCCACTTCCATTTGGCTCCCTTCTTAGAGGCCTTTCTTCCTAACTAGACAAGCAATTGCAGGGCACTGAATGGGCCTTCATTGTCAGTGTACTCCAGTGTCTCAGAAAAATACCTGTATACATCAGATATTTGATGAAGTTTTACTTAAATAGTTTTTTGAATAAGATAATTTTATATTTGACTAAACTCAATATATATATATATATATATATATATATATATATATATATATACAAGTGCTTCAGATGTCAAAAAATGTCACATTCTATTAAACTAAATGAAAACTAAGAGCTTTCATTTTCATCCTTATTCCTTAGCATGTTTTAGCATACCTCGGAAATATCTTTTTCGTTAAGCCCAATAAAATTAATTGCCTTCTTACCATTTCAGGAGAATTAACAATACCGATTAGAAATGCACTGCTCCGGTCCAGGTTCCTTCTCTGTTTCTTTTTCTGTGTGCCCAAATGACAGCCTGACTCTGACCAGTTTTCTCATAATCACCCCGAATCTCGGGGTTGGAAGGGTATTGTAAATTTATGTAGCCCCAAGTTATATTTGGAGTGTAAATCCTTCTCAAACATATCCACTGGGCAGTCATCCAACCAGTAAACACCCCCCCAAAACGTAGTCCGTGCTTCCCCAGGTGGCCCATTCTGTCCTTGGGAAACCTCACTATCAGAGTTCTTCCTTATGCTGACCTGAAATCTGTTTCTCTTTTAAAACAATTTTATTTTATTTAAGAAACAAACAGAGACTGATTTATTGCTCCACTTATTTATGCATTCATTGGTTGATTTTTGTATGTGCCCTGACTGGAAATTGAACCCACATACTTGGCATATTGGGATGATGCTCTAACCAACTGTGCTAACCAGCCAGGGCCTATTTCTCACTTAATTCCACCAATCTATTGTAAGATTTCTGCTTGTTTGTTTGTTTGTTTGTTGTTATTATTCTTTCTCTCCTGTGATCACTGAGAACTGTCTAATCCCTCTTCCAAACATCTGAAGAGCGCTCCATAGCTGAAGGAAAATCCTAAGTTTGTTCGAATGTTCCTCCTGTGATGTTGCTTCAGGTGCTCTCCCTCCTGGCCTCCTTTCTTACGATTCTGCTCTAGCGGAACTTCTCAAGGAGTGAACTGCACATACATTTACTCATATGGAATTGTAAACATCCTAAGTGCATCAGCCTTCTCAAATGAGTTAGCAATTTTATCACACAGAAAGAACTAGATCAACTGAGAAGCTTCTAAAAGCATTAGCAAAGGGAATCTGAAAAGTTTGTTTTAGTTATAGGTAAACATCAAAATTGTAATGACTTCATTGTTGTTTATTTTTAACTACTGACTTGTAAAGGAGACTTCACCGTGCAGACCAAGTTTAATTATCACCATGCAGAATGCTTTCTGGGAGACTAAGGAGTAGTATTTAGATGGAAGTTGGTAGCACTACAGCATAATCACAGATATGTGCACCTTCACAAACATTCATTTCATCATATTGCAGTTTAACATCTTGTGAGATGTTTCCTGGGCTGAGCAATTATGAAGAGCATTGTTGACTTATGTCAGCATAGCTTTTAGAAATATGAATCCTAATTTATCTAACTTATCTAATAATTGCATGTTCTTTTTTGCCAGTGCAGGTGCTTGACTAAAGATTATGAAAAACGTCCAACAGTGTCAGATCTTCTACAACATAAATTCATTACTCAAATTGAGGGCAAAGATGTGATGTTGCAAAAACAACTCATGGAATTCATTGACACTTATCAATGCATGGGAGGCACAGAAAAAGCCAGGTAATCAAATAATTCTTGATTCCAAAAGCCCAAGGATCATAAAAAAAATGTGAACAATTTTATAATGAAGTAGTTGTTAAGATGAGAAAAGAACTCATTCAAATTCCCTGCTTGCAATTTAGAGATATGGAATACTTACTGTACATGAAAAGCGATTGCCACATGTTGAGTTGCATCCCAAAATTGGTAAAATTAACGGCAACCTTTTTAAAAAACTTCATCAGAACAAACAATGTGAACTTCAATAGGTGATTAGTATTGGTGCGTATTTTCATGTATTTTCTACTCCTCTGTAAAGTAAGGTAGATTGAGGCTTAAAAAGGAACATAAAATTTGAAAGATTTTTGACACTAGTATTTGTTGCTATCATTTTCCCTGGTTGAATTATTTCAAATATAATTTTAATGTCTTTATACTTCCTATTTGATTTTCAATAATCTACTGTGTATTTATAATATTGACATGTTTTATACTCATTTTAGATACTATATGTGTTTATTTTAGCGAATTTAGATGAGCGAGAGTATAGAACATAAAAATCAATCAAGTATAACATTTTAATTTATAACCTAGAATCTTGTGAATAGAAATACATTTTAAAACAAAATTAGAGTAATACTTTTGTTTTAAGGACTACCTTCTTTCAGTAAATACTGAATATCCATATCATTGAATATCCTTCTACCACAAATTTTTAAATTCCTGTACAACATTCTCTTCCATGACCATTTAATGACTAATTTAACTAATCCCTTATTATTAGATATTACGTCATTACTAATTGTTTTTATTCCAATAAATAACACTGAAAAAAGCTATACATGAATCTCTTATTATTTCCCTGAGATAAATTGTTATAGATGTGCTGTTAAATCTACAAGTAGTCTCCTGTAATTTATTTTTTATTTTATTTATTTTTTTATTTTAGTTGTTGTTCAAGTACAGTTTTCTGTTTTACCCCCAGCCCAGCCCACCCCCACAGTGTTCCCCACTCCCTCCCATTTCCACCCCCCTTAGTTTTTGTCCATGCTGCCTTTATATTTGTTCCTGTGACCCCTTCCCCTTTTCCCCAGAAATTCCCTCCCCTTTCCCCTGTGGTTACTGTCAGCCTGATTGCTATTTCAGTGTCTTTGGTTATATTTTGCTTGCTTGTTTGTTTTGTTGCTTAGCTTCCTGTTAAAGGTGAGATCATATGGTATTTGTCTTTTACCACCTGGCTTATTTTACTTAGTATAATGCTTTTCCAGTTCCACCCATGCTGTCACATAGGGTGGGAGCTCCTTCTTTCTTTCTGCTGCATAGAATTCCATTGTGTAAATGTGCCATAGTTTTTTGATCCATTCATTTACTGATGGGCACCTAGGTTGCTTCCAGGACTTGGCTATTGTAAATTGTGCTTCTGTGAACATTGGGGTGCATAGGTTCTTTTGGAATGGTGTTTCAGTGTTCTTAGGATATAATCGTAGCAGTGTAATTGCTGAGTCAAAAGGCAGATCCATTTTTAGTTTTCTGAGAAATTTCCATACTGTTTTCCATAGTGGTTGTACCAGTCTGCAATCCCACCAACAGTGTACTAGGGTACCCTTTTCTCCACATCCTCTCCAACACTTGTTGTTTGTTGCTTTGTTTATGATGGGCATTCTGACAAGTGTGAAATGGTATCTCATTGTAGTTTTAATTTGCATCTCTCTGATAGCTAGTGATATTGAGCATCTTTTCATGTGTTTCTGGATCCTCTGTATGTCCTCTTTGGAGAAGTGTCTATTCAAGTCCTTTGACCATTTTTTAATTGGATTGCTTGTCTTCTTGGAGTGGATTTGTGTAAGTTCTTTATATATTTTGGAGATTAAACCCTTATCTGAGGTATCATTGGCAAATATGTTTTCCCATACAGTTGGGTCTCTTTTTATTTTCATGCTGTTTTCTTTGGCCATGCAGAAGCCTTTTATTTTGATGAGATCCCATTTGTTTATTTTTTCCTTAATGTCCCTTGTTCTAGGGGACAATCAGTAAAAATGTTGCTGCATGAAATATCTGAGATTTTCCTGCCTATGTTCTCCTCTAGGACTTTAATGGTGTTCTGGCTTATATTTAAATCTTTTATCCATCTTGAATTCATTTTTGTTTATGGCATAAGTTGGTGCTCAAGTTTCATTTTTTTGCACATAGCTGTCCAGTTCTCCCAACAACATTTGTTGAAGAGGCTATCTTTATTCCATTTTATGTTGCTGTCCCCTTTGTCAAATATTTGGGTTGATTTCTGGGTTCTCTATTCTGTTCCACTGGTTCATGTGTCTGTTTTTATGCCAGTACCAGGCTGTTTTGATTACAATGGATTTATCATACAGTTTAGTATCAGGTATTGTGATCCCTCCTACTTTGCTCTTCTTTTTCAAAAGTGCAGCAGCTATTCAGGGTCATTTATGGTTCCATATAATTTTTTGAAGTGTTTGCTCTATGTCTGTGAAATATGCCATTGGTACTTTAATAGGGATTGTATTGAATCTGTAAATTGCTTTGGGTAGTATGGACATTTTGATGATGTTAATTCTTCCAATCCATGAACACAGTATATGTTTCCATTTGTTTGTGTCTTCCTTGATTTCTTTCTTCAGTGTTGTGTAATTTTCTGCATATAGGTCTTTTACCTTTTTGGTTAGGTTTATTCCTAGGTATTTTATTTTTCTTTTTGCTATATCAAATGGGATTTTTTTCTTGACTTCTGCTTCTGCTGTTTCATT
>PVKM010011185.1:0-33628 GCA_004027735.1 Carollia perspicillata
TGCCCCCCCCCCGCCCCCCCCCACTCCACCTATCATTGTCCATGAGGGTCATGGACAATGGGGAAGGGGAGAGGGGAGGCTGATTCTCTTACTTTAGGTTTTCCCAGAAGCGTAGCCTTAAATGCATATTTGAATGGAAGGAATTTATTGGAGAGGTGGTCCTAGGAAACACCAGTCCAAGAAAGGTAGGAGAGGGAAGGCAGACAATGAAGGGTGTGGTACCAAGCACACATCCACTGTGGGCCGCTGAAACGCGATCCCACAGGAAACTCTAGGTAAAGGCCTCACAGGCAGGCTTTGGGGGTATCCCACCTGAGGGGTGAGGTAGCTTCCAGGGGTATGAATTCCCCAGCACTGACTGGAGCAAACCAGCATCCCGGGTTTCAGAGAAAGCCTCAGGCTAAAAGACACAGAGGCTACTGGCAGTTGGTAGTTCCTCAGTGGGCCCTGGGGAGCTAGGATGACAAGCTAGATGGTATGGTCACCGCACTGTCATTGTACAAAGAATATGGTGCTGTATTCAATTACATGAAACAGTTCATCTTATGTTTCCTCCCCTTCAGTAGTTTAAATCGCATTGCAGCTGAAGCCAAAGCAACACACACACCACTTACCAATATAGACATTCCCAGAGATGGTGTAAATGAAGCTTGTCCACCCTGAAAAGGAACCAGCAACATTAAAATGTTAGGGTCCTTAATACCAAAAGGAACAAAGATATAACAATATCTGTGTATGTAAAATATAAATATATAAAGTATATAACACATATAAAAGATAAACTTAGAGGCAAAATCCTTTGTTTTACATATGTATTTTTTACAAGTTAAGTTTCGTGAGCTGTTTACAACACACACACATGCATCCACACAGCCCTAAACCTAAATGACTAGGCCCCAAGTGCTTTCAAGCCACACGAGGAGACAGTGTACAATTTGCTTGGCTGCGTATGTGTACATACCTATATGCCAACAGCTGTATTCACAAACACTGCCTTCCAGTTCTAACATCAGGCTAATAACTGTAACACACCAGTCTGGCTTATTTTCAGTTCATTGTGCTTCTTTTTCTCCAGGAAGAGAATGTAGAAATGTGCTTTTATCTACTTAGTTGTCCTTTAGTTTCCAGTGAAGTCATTTCTTTTTATCTATCCTAGAATAGAGCATCAGATGCAGGGGTGCAGGTATGCATAATGTTTGGGGACACAAATGGGCTTTGAGCAGCCTATGTGCTCCCTGGAACTGTCCCCACAATTTTTCCAGTGTGGATACTTTTCCGTGAAAAGGGTACACGACATTCACCAGATTCCTACTGTGACCCACAGGGCCAAGAGCTCATAACCATGGACCACCTGCCATTGGTTCTCTGAGCACCGGCACTGGATTTTCACGGACATTTATTTATGGTACCCATGGCCTAGGAGTGATGCTGCTGTGCCACTGAGGGACATGAATCTAGAAATGGCAAGCTCAAAATGGAATTAGGACATTAATCTCTGTGTCTTCGGCGGAAAACAAAAAGATCTGGGAAGTGAATGCAGAGAAGAGTTCAAGGTGGTAGGGCAGCACCCTAACCGGAGTCTGTGAGAACCAATGTGGTGATGCAGTCATCAGAACAAAGGTGGGGGTGGAAAGGTCACAGAAGACATCTCTAGGGATGTGGATTGATATATGCAACAGAAGCACAGAAGAAAAGGTCTAACTGATAAAACTTAACAATTTGAGTTTGGTTAAGAAAATCTGAAGGATGGCAAAAGAAAGATACTTAGGTGGATGCCAGAGGATATTTTTTTCGCCCTTGTATTTCAGTTTTTCCCCTCTGACATTTTACTAGAATATGTTTTAAGGCCTCTGGAAGTAACACTATTTGCTCATTTCTCACTCACCCTTTTTCTCCCTCACTGACCCACTTGCCAGTCCTCTTAGCTCAGTCTACCATGATTTAGTGAACATTTACCACTCACTGTGGGTGGAGACAGGAAGATGAATAAGGCACAGACAATTTTCAGGTCATGTGACTTTGGGGAGAGAAGTTCATGGTAGATGCTGAAAATCCATGCTAACAATTCATAGGCTATTCCCCATATCTTATCCTGACGGGCTGGCTTGACTAGAGCACTTCTCCCTCTGCTTTGTAATGGATGCCAAACTTCCCTGGTCCTATTTAATCTGATTTGTAATAAAACTGTGCAACAGCCCTGGCTAGTGTAGCTCAGTGGATTGAGCGCGGGCCTGCAAACCAAACAACCACAGTTCGATTCCCAGTCAGGGCACATGCCTGGGTTGCAGGCCAGTTCCCAGCAGGGGACACATGAGAGGCAACCATACATTGATATTTCTCTCCCTCTCTCCTTCCCTTCCTTCTAAAGATAAATAAATAAACTCTTTAAAAAAACCCAAAACAACCCTGCAACATAACCCCTTCCTTAGCTGCTTTTCAAAAAATTTTACCACTGAAATTGCTTACCGATTTTTATTGATTTGAAAATCAATAAAATTGATTTATTCTCAAAGTGTAAATATTTATTTGTGTGTTTTTTCATTAAAAAAGTAATACACATTAACTAGAAAATACAGACATGGGCAAAAGTAGGTTTCAGTTGTGAGTGACATATTCTTGTGAGTTGATAAAGCTACTGTCATAATCAGCATGTCCTTTTCTACGTGAACAACTGGACACCTACTTTTGCCCATGCCTGTGTGCGTGATGTCATCCAAACAGGAAATCTTTCTGCAATCTTCAGACTTACCTGATTATTGCTAGCAATTCTGTATTTGTCCTTCCAGTTTCTTTTATTTTTTATGCACTATATAGTATCTGCTTAAGAACCAGAATTAACAATGATCTGTTTTGGGTACCTTTCCATGTCAAAGTGTGCAGAAATAACTCCTCCTTGGGAAAGACTGCAAAACATCCCATTCTAAGGACATGTTGTAATTCATGTAAGGTATATGATATAAAGTAATGATTTCCAAGTTTGACAGACTCACAAAGTTTTCGATTGCCCAGCTGGGTTTTCGTTTGGGATTGTTTTGACTGTTCTAATCTCATCTCTCCTCTGCCCCATTCATTCCTACTCCCCTTCCATGCAGAAAACTAGTCTATACATAATTGCCTAAGTCTGTTTTGTTTCCCTTTTTATCTTCTTACATGATCCAAAAGAACCAAATATCTGCTGAAAGGAATGGTCAGGCCAATTTATTAAGTATATGCACCTATTTTTGTTCTGTGAAGAAGTCTTCTACTAGGATATAGTGTCTATCTTTATTAGTTATAACAATTCACGTTACTGGTTGGGAGGCACAGAGTTTAGAGGGAATGAACTAGGAATAGGGGGATGATCTCCTTTTTTCCTTCTTTTTAACATGTTGTCCTTCTGCACTTCCTTCTATTAAACTTTGTTTAATTTCCATCAAGCATTGTTTCTTAAAACAAGAGTCAAATTGTGTGAATGCTTATTATGTGTTTAAGAACCACCATATTTTATTAGAATTCCTTCTCCGCTAAGGGCAGAATTACATCAGCAAAGAGGTCTCTTGTGACATTTTCAAATCCTTCTCCACTTTCTATCTTCTCCTAGGTCTCTTCCCACTTTGATGTCCTGCACCAGCAATTGATACCATCCCCACCCTTTTATTGTGCCATCAGAGGTCACTGGCCCTACAGTTTCCTGTCTTCTACAGATGTCCTCTCTACACTACTGGCTCTTTGCAGTTGGGAGGCTCTTCCCTTCCTTCAGGCAGTAACAAAGCAAAGGAGTTGGGATGGAGGTCACATTTCACCTCTGGCCCTGCAGGATGGTTTAATCAGTAACACATTTAAGTCAGAACTCCTTTAGTCAAATGTAAAAAATATCACTTTTCTTTTCAATATGTAAATCATTTTCTGTGGCATTTGCTCTCATTTCCACCAAGGTTCCCAAACCTTGCAAAGGTCCCTAGGGACAGCTTTACTTGGACTACATTCCTTGCTTCAATCCAGCTCATTTTCCTCCTGCCTCTGAGTCTTAGAGTTCATTAGTTCAATGAACTTCACAACCACTCCTTACACATACATGTGTGGAGACGTGGCAAAGCATGGCCTGGTGACACACCAGACCCTTGACAAATTCAGCTCTGCGTAGGGAAGGAGTGAGCGAAGCAGTGAGGGAAATGTGGCTAAGGAGAGAGTGAACCTTTCTGCAAACTCTGGGTCACACATGTGGCCAGACCCCAGCGCTGCTCTCTAAGAGACCTGTCCCCCAACTGTGTTCAGCGTGGGCAGGCAGCTCCCTCACCATGGACCTCATGCCGGGCCTGCTGCGGTCCTCTCCTTCCCCTCCTGATTCCACCAGATGATTCCAAATGTTTTATTTTGAAATAATTTCAGACATACAGAAGAGTTCCAAAAATAGTACAGGGAATGGCCCTCATCCACCCAGATTCTCCCAAAGCTAGCACATTATCCCATATATGCTTTATTATTCTTCTCTTTAGAAATACACGTCATTCTTTTCTTCTGAAATATTTGAGAGCACACTTGTGTCCATGATACCCCTTTACCTTGAAATAATTTTCAGTATGGATTTTCTAAAAACCAGATATCTTCTTATATAACCATAGTGTTTTTATAAAAATTATGAAATTGATATAATATCAGTGAAAAAATTATGACCATTAATACAATACTACTATGTATGTACAGATATTCAGATTGTGCCAGTTGTCTCAGTAATGCCTTTTATGGCAAAAAAGAAAGAAAAATCTCAAGGCAGGTTCCAGTCTGGGTTTCCTTGCTACATTTAGTTGCCATGTCTGATCTCCTTTCATCTGACACATTCCTCAGTAATTTTCTTTCCTCAAAAGTACAGACCAGTTATTTTGTAGAACTGGGGTGTCCAACCTTTTGGCATATCTGGGCCACACTGGAAGAAGAGGAGTTGTCTTAGGCCACACACTAAATACACAAGCACTAATGAAAACTGATGAGCAATGAAAAGGTCCGTGCACAATTTTCATGAGATCTGCCACCACAGAGAAGCTAAAAAGTCTTCACATAATAACCTTATTATGCAGCGGCCCTTTTGATAATCTTTTAAAATCATCAAGCAGTTCCCACGTTTGTGATCACTAATACAGAAAATGTACACATCTAAGTAATAAAACTTAGTATAAAGCTTAGTAATAAAACTAAGTAATGTTTTCAGTAAATTTACAATTTTGCGTTGGGCTGCATTCACAGCCATTCTGGGCTACAGGCTGGACACCTCGTGACTTGGTTCCAAGCAGCAAAATAACACAACAGTGATGCGCTGTCCCTTCTGAGATTAGGTTACATAAAGACTCCGGCTTCCATCTTGCTAACCCCTTTTGAATCTCGCACTTGCTGGCTTGGATGAAGCTGGCAGCCATGCAGTGAGCTGCGCTATAGAGAGGCCCACGTGGTAAGGTCCTGAGAGTGGGCTGCAGCCGGCAACCTTCAAGAAACTGAATGCTACCAACCCCATGCTTGTGAGTTTGGAAGTGCACCCTTTCCCTTTCAGCTCTGGAATGACTGTGGCCTTGACTGACACTGTGATTGCAGCCTTGTAAGGGTCCCTGACCCAGAGGACACAGGTAAACTGCAAGGCACCGTGAGATAATAAATGTTGCTTCAAGACACTAAGTTCTAGATATATTAATAGATAACTGATACAGTAAGACTTATTTAAACATATCTTAATGTGGTTTACTGAGTAGCTACCATAGGCATGACATTAAAATCTACTTTCTGAAAAGTGTTTTGAAGCACTTATTTCTTTTCCCCAGTTTTATTAAGATATCATTGATGTGGCTCCTTACCCTTTGTCCCCCTTGAAGGTAAACACGGAAGCAAAAATGTATTAATATTTAAGAGGGTGCATTAGTTTTTCTATTGGTGCTGTAACAAATTGCCAGAAACTTGGTGGCTTAAAACAACAAAACTTTATTATCTTACAGTGCTGGAGGTCAAAAGTCCAAACATGGGTTTTAATCATCTAAAATCAAGGTGTCTGCCCTGGCTGGTGTAGCTCAGTGGATTGAGCATGGGCTGCAGGTTCAATTCCCAGTCAGGGCACCTGCCTGGATTGTGGGCCAGGTCCCCAGTGGGGGCCACGCAAGAGGCAACCACACATTGATGTTTCTCTCCCTTTCTTTCTCCTTCCCTCTCCCTCTCTCAAATAAATAAATAAATAACCTTTAATAACAATCAAGGCGTCTGCTAGGCAGTGTTCCTTTTTGAGGTTTTATATGAGTGTTATTTCCTTGCCTTTTCTAGCTACTACAGGTGGCCTCGATATCTCGGCTGCTAGCCTCCATCCATTTCAAAAGCAACAACTGCATCATTCTGACCTCTGCTTCCATTGTTATCTCTCTTTCTCTCTCTCTCTCTCTCTGACTCCTGTCTCCCTCTTTTATTTATACAGATCTTTATGATTATATTGGGTCCACTGGATTATCCAGGCTAACCTCCCCATCTCAAGATCCTTAATGTATCCCCTTTGTCATGTAAGGTAACATAATGACAACTTGGATATTTTGGTGGACTCGTTATTCTGCTTACCACAGAGGGGTAGGCTATACATTTTCTAAAGAAATTTTGTCGAATGACATACATATACATATACTGTAAAGTTACAACTAGGGGGTATAAAAACAGGCTTAAAAACTAATTTTTCCATACCTTAACAATCTCTTTCTTTTTAAACATTCCAGATCATGTTTTTAAAAAGCTAGTAGCAGAGGCCCTATGAAGGGAGATGGAGAAAACAGAGTGGCTGCTGACGGCCAAATCATGATGCAGTCAGTCAGAAGATAAAGGGGACATGATGACCAGAAGCCACAAATTTCTTGGAAAAGATTAATATTTTCCTAGAAATACAGATTTATGTGCTTCTAAGTGAATGATAACAAACAATATTATCTGTACATCACTTCACAGCAAGGAAAATCAGACTGCATAGCAAGAGACGGTAAAAGTCACTGCGAGAGAGAGAGAGAGAGAGAGAGAGAGAGAGAGAGAGAGAGAAACTACTTACTCTTATTTTAGCCAAGAAATAACATGAAAAATGTGTGGCCAATGTGAAAAGAATCTGGTACTGTCAGAGACTTGACAAATAGGATTATTTGTAAGTGATGCACCATACAGCTCCATTCCTGATATTAACTGCCTTCCAAAATCATCACTGCATGAAACATCTGTTTTCTGCAAGATTAGCACAGCTCCACGGAAATGTGCCTTGCCCAAAGGAAATAAAGACATGGTAAAAATCAATTCCAATACTATTTATGGGAAGGAATTCAGAAAAAATAATTTAGTCTGATTCACGAGAAATGTTTTCTGTCTCCCTTAACGGATCGTTCCTTGGGAAACGTGCATTTTCCTGGTATAGGAATGAGATGGTAGCAGTGTATACCTCTATCTCTAGCCCGCTCATTTGGTAATGAAACAATGAAGTCAACATTAGTTAGATTGCAAAGCTTATGCCAAAATCCAAACATAACCCAGATATCCATGTCAGGTCCACTTACCATGAGTAACAAGGCAATCAAAATATTATAAACAAAACAGTTGATGCCATAAAACATCCAAATAAAATTAATTTAGACAAGCCTTGGATTTTACAATGGAATTTGACCTGGACACAGAGACCCACCTCAGAATGAAAGATACACACAGACTAAAAGTAAAGGGATGGAAAAAGATATTTCATAAAAATGGAAAGGTACTTTTAAACAAAGACAAAGGGTGTACTTGGCTTAAATGACTTGATAATAAAATTTATACAGCATAATTTTATCAACCAATATGTCTGATTCCAGGCAGCCAGAACTATCATGTCTATAAAATGTGTTATAAGATCTGAATTGTTTGTTTGGTACTGGACAGAGAAGCCTCAAACTTTGGATTTTTCACCTAATGCAAGCAAGAAAGAATGTATGTGTGTGTGAGAGAGAAAGACAGAGACAGAGAGACACAGACAGAGAGAGCACTACCACTAGAAGTGATGTCTTAGAAAAGGAGGTTTTACTTCATAGCTTGGTTTATAACAGATTTGTTTAAAGTGGGTTTGCAGGGACTCAACAATAAACGTGCATTTCTAAGTTACTTCCTTTTGTTTCCTTCCAAAAAATGTTTTTGAAAACAAACCTGACTTTTAAAATTCATAGTGGCGAAATAATACAGAAGTACAACTTTGCTAACAGATAGATACACATTCTCTCATGAAGCCACAGAGAGTGGGGGTTAAGTATAGAGCAAAAATGGACATGAACCACATACAGTGTTGGTGGGGCCATGGAGAAACTGGTAGAAGCCTGACGAAAAGTGTGACTGCCTTTTGGACTGCTACTTGAAACTATCTTTTAAAAATTAAATGTATGTATACCTTGTGAGCATCTCTGGAAACCTGACACATCAAAATAAGCCCCCATATGGAAGGACACGAGGACAGGGATATGCATTGCAGAACAGTGTGCAGTGGCCAAGTGCTAGGAACAAAGGGAGTGCCCACTGATAGGAAATAGCTAAATGTGTTGCAGTCAACCCATGCCATAGAATACCGTCATTCAAGAGAGCCACGTGAGCAGACTGGGAAGAATTTCCATGAGGTATAGTCTGCTCAAAAAAGCAAAATGCAAAAATGTATTTATAATACAATTCCATTTTAGTAAAACAATGAGAAAATGGCCCCATATATCTGTATATTTACATTCATATATATGTCAGCATACAAATGTAAGTGTGGACAAAAACACAGCAAGATCTAATTCAAGGACACATACAGAGCTGAGATATATAGAGGCGGTACTGCGATGGGCTGATAAGAGAGAAAAAAGGAATGCAGGGATGCACACTCAAAAGTCAAAGAAAAAAGTTAAAGCATACGGGCTATCACGTATGTTGTTATAAAAATTAGGTATAAGGGTAGGCATATGTTTAGTGAGTTAATTAAAATTTTTTCTGTACTTAAAAATAGCCAGAATGAAAAAAAAAACCAAAGAAGAAAATAATGGCTCTGAGGTTAATGCCTAATGACTTCAGGTTCAACAATTTTCTTAAAATAAATCAATGCTTGGCAGTTTTCCAATTATTCTTTGCATTTAAATGTCACCCTAAACGTAAGTCTTCCATAGCGATACCTTTATCAAAAGATGCATGTATCTCAATCACGGATGCACTTGTTCATGAGTAACAAGATCAGAATTCGCCTCCAGGAACACTGTACTTCAATAGCGGCCAGGAAGTTGGGAGATGTGGCTGAAAGTCCTGTCTTGTCTGCAAGCCTTTACGTGGCTTTGACACTTTGCTGACTGTCGGGCCTTATTGTTCACACCTGTAACATGATGGGGGTGGCCCAGATGGTCCTGCCCTAACATTCTATGCCCTAACTTGAAAGGTCCCATCCATACTGGCTAGTTTCAACGTCATAAAACCTAAACTAAATCGATAGAACTTTGTGCTGAGTTTAAGAATCAGGCACATTCTAGAGAAAGTGGTCCCCTGTGTTTTTTCTTTTTCCTGAAATGCTCGCTAAACCCCAGAACCCTTCATACCTTTAGGAACAGGCTGGGAATGCTTCGCCCCTTGGTCCAGTTTGAAGTCCAAATATAAGGTTGGTGTGCGAGTATAAACCTTGGACTGAAAAGAGAGGGGAAACAATCAGCGTCTTTCCAAGAATAAGGTTCTTCCTTACTCCAGCTGGGCCCTTCTTGATGGGCCCAGGGCCTGAATCCATTATACGTGCGATTCTTCCATTGGATACGTGCTATTAAAGTGGGGGTGGGAGGTCAGGAGCTGGAGGGTTTGCAATTAAAATCTCCTCTTAAGGGTCCTGGTCTAAAAGTTAGCCCTCCTAGCTTTACAATGTGGTCGACGAGCTATCCTATTTCAGGATGATAGCTATCTCTCAATAGCCATTTCTCAAATATGGTCCAATGTTAATAGTTTACTGGGCAACAGTTGCCCCAAATGTCTCACTTACAGTCTTCTGCTTGACATGGCAAGTTATCTCTCATCCAAATGCATGTTTCTTCCCCAGGTGTCAATAACGCCACATGTATTTTGAAATACAAGGTACCAAAAAGTGACCTGTAAGTATTGTTATTTGTTCTAACTTGGCCCTCTTGCAAAAAAAAAAAAAAAAAAAGGGTAGCCTGCCATTGCTGGCTTGAAGAAGCCATAACTCCAAATGCAAGAAATATAAACATTTACAGGATTTTCCATTGTACACAGTGGCTTTGATTCTGTCAACACTGCAGTGGAGTTTGTAATTCAATATGATACCATTCTGAATC
This sequence comes from Carollia perspicillata, assembly GCA_004027735.1. Classification (NCBI taxonomy): domain Eukaryota; kingdom Metazoa; phylum Chordata; class Mammalia; order Chiroptera; family Phyllostomidae; genus Carollia; species Carollia perspicillata. Next base: position 10,296 of record PVKM010011185.1, read on the forward strand.
ACTGGCACAGACCAAAATCCAGGGGATTAACACTGTTGCTGCAAATTTGATGATGCCTCATTGTTTATCATAAAGCTCAAGTGTTTCTGTCCTAGTTTTTTAAACAAGATACACACAAAAATGAAAAAGTACATAATGCTAAATTTGGCAAGGATATAGAGTAACTGGAACTTTCATACACTGCTATTGAGACTATAACTTGGTATAAACACTTTCAAAAACTGCTTGGCAGTATGTAGTACAGATAAATATGTGCATAATCTGTGACCTAGCATTCCAACTCAGAAGTGCATCCCTGAAGTCCTGGCTGGATAGATCAGTTGGTTAGGGCAGCATCTCAATACACCAAGGTTGTGGGTTTGAACCCTGGTCAGGGCACATACAAGAATCAAAAGTGTATCCCCAGTAGAAATGTTCACCTAAAGTCATATACGTGAATCTTGACCATGACATTTTCAGTAAGACGCAAAAGTTGAAAATAGTCCAAATGTCTTTAATGATAAAAATGGGTCAGTGAATTGTAAATACTTACACAATGGAATCCTACACAGGAAGGAGAATGAATGAACCCAACCACATGCAATAACTCAGATGAATGTCACAAGCATAATGCTGAGCACACAAAGGCAGACAAAGAATATACCATATCCTATGACTCCATTTCTATAAAGTTCAAAACAAAGGAAAAATAATCTGTGCTGTCAAAAGTCAGAAAAGTGGTTATCTTGGGAAGGTTGGCAACTGGATGGCATTCAAACTGGGGCTCTGGTGTCTGACAATGTTCTGTTTCTTTTTTTTTTTACTTTTTTGTAAAATTTACTTTTATGAAGTTGCAACTTAAACACAATGAAATGCACAGATCTGAAATATACAGCTGAAGGTTTTGCTACACTTTGCCTTTTGCCTATCTACCCATATCAAGCCACAGAAAACTACCAAGCCGGAAGGTTTCTTTATGTCTCTTTTGAGGAATTACCACCCAAACTAACTTTCCCAATTAAAAAATGTACGACATTTAAAAAATGTCATTGATAGACAGTGCATGGACTATTTGAAAGTGCACTGTCTGATACATTTTGATATGTATCAATCTGTGAAAGCATCGATCAAGACAATAAGCATCTCCATCAGTCTCAACAGTTTTCCATGCCTCTTTGTAATCCCCCCATGCCATGCTTCCTTACTCTCCAATCCCCCAGCAACCGTTGAGTGCATTTTCCTGAATTTTATATAAAGGAAATCATACACATGTAATTTTTGTCTTAATTTATTCAATAATTGTGCTCTGTTTCTTGACCTGGCTTCTGATTTCATGGCTGGGCTCACTTGATGAATATGTGCTGAGCTGTATGCTTGATTTGTAAAATTTTTATATATATATTATATTTTAATAAAAGCTTACATTTATTGAAAACATGAATGTGTAAATAGACCACAAGAGAGAATCCAGAGCCCAGAATTATTTTCTCCTCAATAAAGGCATGGTTTTGCAGAGAATAATTATGTAAACTCCACACAAACATGGACATTTCTGCCTTTTTCACCCAGGGCCAACCTACTGTGCCTATCACATAGTAGGTATTCAATAAATATTTAATGAATGTTTCCTAATGGGAAATCTCATGTATAATAAAAAATGTATTTGCAGTATGCATATGATATTCATCAATATTTTTACCTGTATGCAGCAAAGTGCCTCTTTTTCCAGAAGGGTGATTTGGTATGGTGAAAGTATACATCTGTACATTCAATTTTGGAACAGAGATTTATAAATAATCCTGTCAGAAGACTGTTCCTTTTTCTCTAAATATTTCATGTACTGAAGCTTTGGGCTTCAAATGGTCTGGTAGGTTCTTTTACATGGCTTAGAAGGTCAAGCTGCATCAATATAGCTTCAAAGACAGGAAAAGCACATTCCCTTGTGCACACATAAGTGAAACCAGAAAGTCCTATGACATCAAGTGCAGCCTGAGGCCAAAGATTCACAATCAGTCTGAAGAGCTTGAAACATACACAACCACAAAGGCAGCACCAGCATGACGCAGGAGCTAATTCTCTAGAATCATTAGGTGTGCAAGGCACCATATGGAAAGAATCTGGTGTGTCTAATGAAGATTTCTAAAATTTCCCCGAAGAAGATCAAGGGTAAATGTCACATAATATCAGATGACTCCTCTATCTCGGCAATATTTTGCTCTCTTCCAGAAAAAGAATGCCTGTTTGGTTTAAGTCTTTCCTAACCTCTGCCTCAGTGGCAAATGCAGCATCCCTGCCTACAGCAAAGAGATTAATCACAAAGAGGTTTTTATTGAATCTTCACTAATATTTTCCCACGATGTACCATAAAATAATCTTGAACTAGAAACCAAGTGTCTTTGATGCTAGGATTGCTTTTCTTGCTCAAAACACTTTTCTTCTTGGATTATTTCACTCATCTGAAAATCCTGTGTTGAGGCTCACTGATGTTGAAGTCTATCTCCGATTCTGAAATTCTGAATCAGAAAATTAATGTTTTCCTCCATGTTTTAATTTTTAAAATTCCCTTCTGATTCCTCAGACTACAGCCTTAGAAAGGTGAGATGTAAGTATGGTGATGGAGAACAGCTAGGGCTGCTGGGGACTGAGTAGGGAGCCACTGATCAGTTCACTCTATTCTTGCCCTCCAACTCAGTCATCAATCTTGCCCTCTGAGCTAGCTCTTTCTCTTTTCTTCCTGCCTCCAGCTTCTCCACCTAATTTGTAGTGTCCAAAAAATAGTAATTTCTCTCTCAAGACTGCAACAACATAGATGCACATGTGTGTGCACAAAACACTCACAGAAGTCTGTACTTATGTATTCATTTATAAAGACTTTAACAGAAATCAATGAGAGATGTTATAAAATTTTAAAGCCACAAATATACCCTTTTGTCTTATAGCATTAAAAGGACTAAAGGAAAATTTTTAATTCATTTTGAAGGTGTTTTTTAACCACATCTACAGTCTCAAATAGAATTCTAATTCTAATATCCTTTTTGTAATGAAAATCAGATCACTGAAGGTTTCAATAAAACACACATCTTGAATGATCAACTACCCCAAACCTAAGAGTATATTATTCTATTTCAGTTAATCCATAATGAGATAAGACTCAATTTGGAATCTGTTCCCGGGAATACGTGTAGGAAATAATTTTTGAAAAGCAGGTAGATTTTTTTTTTAATTTTTATCTTCCATGGTAAGTCTGTTGAAATAGCAAATATAAATTATATCCATTTCACTCAAGGATGATAACACCAGCCTCAAATATACTTTAGGCAAACCTGGATTTCATTTTTCTATTACACACTGCTGATTTGCAACCATAAAGAAATATTGCCAGTAGTCACATTCTTTCCTGTGTTCTACTTTTTTTATCCTTACCTGAGGACGTGCTTATTGATTTTAGAGACAGGAGAAGGGAGGGAGAGAAACATCAACGTAAGAGAGAAACATCAATTGGTTGCCTGTTGTACACGCTCCAAACAGGGACAAATCCACAACCTAGGCTTGTGTCCTGACCGGGAATTGAACCCACGACCTTCCAGTTTTACAGGACCACACACCAATGAAGTGAGCCCTGCTGGCGAGGGCTGTTTTGTTTATTTTATGAGTAATATTAAACTATTAATATGCCCTCAAAATAGAATGAGAATTTAATTAAACAATTCATTCTTTTTTGGAAAAAGTTGGCTATGTATCTATTTCCACAGTATTAAAATAAATTGGCCCATTACAATCTAAAATAAAACATTTCTCTATGAATGTTTCAGCATGAACAGAACTAACATCCTTCAGTTCCATCAGTGAAACTTCTCTTTCCTTTTTTAAATTGTTTTGGTCCTGATTAATAGTGTCAGTGCAGATACTAAAATCCAAAGCTATTCCTCTTTTGTCTTTCTTCTCACTTCATAATTCTCTGTTAAAAGTGTTTAGAAACCTTATGTTTAAAGGTTTTAGTCTGCATTTCAAAAGCCTAATGGCTTAAAATCTTACAGTTCCAATAACAAGTAGGCCAAGCTTCTAGTAGGTAAGTCATGTAACTCTTCATAAGAGGTTAAGGACAAATTTTGGCTAACCAACAACAGGAGTGCTACCAAATCCAGACAAGCCTTGTCTCTCTTTGTAAATATGTCAGAATTAAACCCTTAATGAGCCAAAGAACCACTCCAATAATGACTGCAAAACAACCAAGACAAAACAGGGTCTACAAAACCACTTCCTTCCAAACCCCAGCTACCTTCATCTTACATCCTTCAAATACTTCCTGCTCACCCTGGCTTTTGGTATAATATGCTTTTCAAGCTGGCTTCCTTCCTCTGTTTTTATCTGTAAATGTGTTCTTAATTAGGAGATGAAATCACTTCCACATGGAAGGCATGTGGCTTACAAACATCTTCCCAGAGCATGTGGTGTTGGTTGCAATCTGCGAGCGTGGCAAAGGAAAGATCTTTCATTTTACCACTGCTCCTTTCACAGTTAATGGCCATCCATTTATCCCTGAATGCTGCTAATTTTGTCACTATGCTGGCCTTCCCTAAATGTAAGTGGCAGCAATTTGTCACATGTTAGAGCTGTAATAAATTATTTTACATTTCTTTTTGGAAACTATTTCAAAGACCCTTTATGATTTAGTGATTTTTCAGGAAATGCACTCTAATTTTCAATATTACTATATGTTGCTTAAGAAAATTATTCTAAGTAACTATACTAACAACTGTGAATCATCAATATCCAACAAGAGAAAGAAATAATGTTTCTACCTATTTCTAGTTGCTCATGCTCATGTTGGATCACCCTCCTAATGTTGAACATTATGTTTTGTTTTGTTTTTTCTTTTACATGGAAGCTAACTTTTGATGAATATGTTTGCACATAAATTTTGAGTCTAAAAATCTGTTGGGGGTGTCCAGCCTTTTGGCATCTCTGGGCCACACCGGAAGAAGAGTTGTATTGGGCCACACATTAAATATACAAGCACTAATGAAAACTGATGAGCAAAAACAAGGTTTTAAGTGAATTTACAATTTTGTATTGAGCCACAGTCATAGCCATCCTGGGGTACATGCAGCAATACAGAGATTGAATGATTTGGAAACCTGGAGGAGAGCAATATGCAGACACGAAGAAGGTGCTGGAGAGAATGGCATGAGATGAGTTCAGAGAAATAGAAAAGACCCAGTCAGGTGCAGAGGACACATTGATCCCATGTTTATCTTAAAGAGATGTCTCAAGCTACTATGTGGAGAACTGGAAGGGAGTAACAATAGGTGACAGAAGCCTCTTGAAGAGGCTGGTGCAGTGGGTCTGGCCAGGGTTGGGCAGGGATGGGAGAGAGGGAGATAGATTTAAAATCCAGTCTGGAAATAGGAAGGTTTTGCTAATAGACTGGATGTGGGTGGGGTGGAGAAGGAATAAGAATGACCTCCATATTTCAGATTTCAGCAGTGAACGATGATGCCATTCATTCATTAAGATGGAGAACACTGAAAGGGAAATGAGTTTTCATTTGTTGTCAAGACAGGTGGGGGTGGGGGGGACAAGACTTCACCTTTTGCTATCTTAAAGTTGACATGCCTGGGAACCATGCAAATGGAGATGTCAAGTAAGGAGAGTACACAGAGCTCGGAGATTAGGCTTGTGCTGTGAATATAAATGTGGGAGTTACAAGAGTATAAATGACATCTAAATCCATGGGATGAAGGAGGTCACCTAGGGAGATGATGTCCAATGACAGAGAAGAGGACTCAGGACTGAGATCCAGGGAACTTCAGCATTTTAGGGGTCTGGTGGAAGAAAAGGCACTTACCTAAGAAAAGAAACTGATGAATAAGGAGCATCTGGGGACACAATAACGCATGATCTCAGAGGCCAAGGCAAGGAGGGAGAGTGTGGCAAAGGAGGAACCGTTCAATCCACGGAAAGGAAGAATTAATGTGAGAAACAAAAAGACCTCTGGGTTTGGCTGTATGGAAGTCAGTGGTGACTCAGTGCACTGATGGGGTGGATGCCAGGTTGAGAGCACTAAACAGGTAGGGAAGTGGACATAACGTACGCAGACAAATCAGCTGTGATGAATGAGTCTGAGAGCATAGAGAATTGGGGGGGTGTGGTCAAGGGGGTTGGTGTTTCTCTTATCAATTTACATGAGATGTGGGCTTTAAAAAAATAAAGTAAGGCTATTAGCCTTCAGTAATATGCATTATAACCCCCCCCCCCAGTTTGTGTTTGGCCTTTAATTTCATTGATGCCAGTTCTCACATGGGTCAGATCAATCTTTCCCTTTCAATGCTTTTAAACTTAGAAAGTCTTTGCCCAACCAAAGATGAAATTAAATATTTTCCTATATTTTTCCAGTTCGACATTTTAAACATTTAATTATTTGATCTATGTCAAATCTATTTTACTGTGAGGTATGAAGTCATCAGCTAAGCTGCTTTCTTTTTATGAATGGTTAACCAGCTGTTTCAGTTGACTTAGCCTTCTCTTTTCCCCACTGGACGATAATCTTCTTTAGCATTATTAAGTTTGCATATACACTTGGGTCTATTTCAGGAAGGTTCTATTTCTGGCAATCCCAAGGAAGCACCTCAATGGAGAAAACTTCACTAATTAGCTCAGGAGCCCAAACTAACAGAGGAAGATCTACTCCATAAGGAATTCTTGTCATTATCTAGTACATCCCCCACAGGGCTGTTCAATCTCCTTATCTTCCTCCCACCACTCCCCCATACTCAGGTCTGCTGGGCTTTTCACTGCGGAGAAAATCCATCAGCACAGACCCATTCTCTCCACCACTTATACCTTCATACACACTCAAGAAACTCACTACCACACTCCTTTGGCTACTGCACAAAGAGCCATACCTTCCTCTTTCTCCTGGGGATCTTAAGGCTTTGAGGAAATGAAAAGTTGATTTGCCACATTATTTAAAGCAAATTTGCAACTCCTACTGCTTAGAATAGGCTGATGCTCTTCAACAAAATGATGTCTTCTGTTCCCAATCCCAAGGACTCTGATTTCTGAATTCTTGGTTATTTTACAGAATTCTGATAAGGAGTGGGAGAGATTAGTTCCTATCCCCAGTGCCAAAGGTGTCGTGGGAAGAATTAAAATTCTGTAATCATATTCTGACATATACATGAAGTGCTACACAAAGAGAAAACAAGAAACTTTTGGGCAAAATGCCAATGACTCTGTATAGGGTGAGAGACAGAGAGGGCCAGATGACAATTTAAACTTCTGTCAACCAATAATGATGTGAAAAATCTTAAGCATCAAACTGTCCAGCCAACCAAGAATTTTGGACATAGCCAAAGTGTCCTACAGTCCAGTCTCTACAGCTTCCTTTTCAAGCAGCGCTTTAACCAACAGTAACACTCGAGTCCCTTTGCCTTCTCACCTTCTTTTAGGGGAGGGGCAGTGAGGAGAGAAGAGCTAAAGGGGAAGAGAATTTCACAGTCCTGAAATTTAACCACAGACATGTAACTTGTGAAACAGGACTTTGATTTCTTCACCCTTTGAGTCAGCATTCTTGACTGAAGTTGGCTTACAGATGTTCTAAATTTTTTTGAAAATTAAAAACAGAAAAAGAACAAATGCTTGCATCTTATATGACCAATTCATCCAAAATCCTACAAAGGCAACAGTACGATAAAACCACAAATGACCCCTAAATATGCTAATAGGGAGCCTTCATATCCCTTATCACCCACACATGGGTAGCGTGTTCCAAGGTTGAGTCAGCAAATCTATTAACCAATGCTAGAATATTCTTCACAGGGCTTAATAATGTTTTTAATTTCTATTAGTTACATTTGGTATTTACTAAGATGTTTTTATGAGTTCTTGCAAGAAAGTACATTGAGATGAGAAACTATTTGGCAAAGATAAGATTTCATAGAACTCTAGGGGCCAATAACTTTGTACAGATATGATTAAGGGGGAATTTATTATGGCACAGGGCTTCTCCCATGTGATCATTTGCAGGACATTGTGACATGGCCAGGGGTATCTGCTTGCATAGACATGAATGTACCGTTTTGGTATAGAGAAAAAGAGAAGTTTGTTCTGAAGCTTCCTTCCACGAAAATGAGCTACAGCAGGGGTATCAGACTCATTTTCACCGGGGGCCACGTCAGCCTCACAGTTGCCTTTAAAGGGCCAAATGTAATTTCAACTCCTTAACACTTAAGGAGTAGTTACATTTACACAGTCCTAAAATTATTTTGACCCTTTGAAGGCATCCACAAGGCTGATGTGGCCCCCAGTAAAAATGAGCCCGATGCCCCTGAGCTACAGTATTCCCAAACTAGAGAAAGAAACACTGAGCAAGTTCAAATACAGGGGCTGAATGGTGTGATAAAGAAGGGGTGTGGCACAAATAAAATAGGGCAAAATTAGAAAACCTGAGTGTGGGTCTAGGTTCCTTCCACAGTGAGCTTTCTGACCTTGGGGAAGACTTTTTGCCTAGTTGGGTGGCAGCATTCTCATATACAAAGTGGTGGAGTTGGAGAGCTGATCTCACATCTATTGCTGCATAACATTCTGATTCCAACAGTAGTGCCAAAGGAAAAAGGGAAGAGTGGATCTTAGTTGGCTTTGAAAAGCATCTCATACTATCAGGAATTCTAGACTCGCCCATTAATGCAATGGAAGAAGTAGATGAATGGAACACTTCCTGTCCAACTATTACATAAATGGGCCAGAGATTGCTCAGAGAGGGCAGAAATGGCCCCCATGTAGTTTACTTCTTCATAGCACGCTAGGGTCTTTACCCCAAAGTCTGCTGGAGCCCAACTTTAATTCTCACATATTGGATTGCTTTAAATATATTCCAAATGAACATATTTTAACGATTTTTGAGCCTACCAACTTTACATACCCTATGAAACCACACTCAACACCTGCTGGTGTCGCAATTCAGAAGGGCATGGCATTAGCCCCGCGGAGGCAGACTTTGACCAAAAAGGGAAGAAAGATGTGGGATGGCAGAAAAATTCTCCCTCTTTCTTTCTCCATTAGGAAGTCTTGAAATCCAGTGTGCGGTTTACACTTACAGCACATTTCAGCTCACACTGGCGACATTTCAAGTGCTCAGAAGCCTCATGTGGTTAGTGACAACTGTATGGGGCTCTGACATCCTGAGTGCTTGGCATGTACTGGTTCCTTTACTCCTGACTTAACTTGGGTTCTCCGGAAAACAGAGCCTAAGGTGGGTCTTATGTACAATTCCAGGGCAGTGAGAGTTCGGAAAAAAGATTTTCTTAACACCTGGTGCTTGGAGTTGCCACCAACACAAGCATCTGACTTTTCAAAAAGGTAGGAATGTCTGACTTTAGAGGGTGAAGGCACTGCGGATATCTGGCTTTTTTCTCCCGGCTGCCGATGCTCTGGACTGACCCCATACAGCAATTTGCTGTAGGTATCACAGCTCTGGAGCTTGGAGATTTGCTTGTGCAATGAAATCTCATGGAACTAGGGCTGGTATTGTGAAAACTGTGTGCTCGCTACCTTTTGGGACTGTTTTTAAAGTGAGACAAATGAGAATTGAAGTAGAATGGATTCAAGTTTGGCAGTCCTGATGGAGTCATACCTAGTGTAGGGGAGTCCACCCGGACTATAGTATTACAAGGAAAAGGAAAATCCATACTCTACCCAGGCAAAGCAGAGTTACAACTTGGTAAGTATGCTTTGGGATTTTATTTAGAATGTAATTGAGTTCATTTGGGTTGGAAGTTTTAAATTGTTGTCTATCTTGGAGTACATTTACCTATCTATAGGAGCAGAATTCGTAATTAAGTTACAAGTAATCAGAATGATCTCTGACACCAAATTTTCTCACCACATTTTAGTGTGAGTTTGGTCAAATTGTTCAAAAGCTACATGATCCCAAGGATTTGTGCTTCAGTCAAAATAAAGGAGTGTGTTTGCAGTTATCAACAGCATAGCTTTATACAAGGCTGGGCAAAATCAGGTTTATAGTTGTGAGTATGTGAAACATAGTTTATTCTTATATTGTTATTTATTAATTATTGTATTACTTTCCATAAAACTGTAAACCTACTTTTGCCCACCCCTGTATATATGCCAGTACCATTCCTTAAAATCCTGACATCTACCTCATTTATATCCACAAGGCTCAGCTTCTAATGCAACATGCAAAACCTTCCGAAGCTCCCTGAAGCTGCTCTGTATATTTTACTGTGGTTACAGGGTATGTATGTAAATGTGTTCCCAGGGAAAGACTTACTATATCCTAAAAGTACAAGCCTTGATAGCCATAGAAGTGATTACAACGATATGTAAAGCAGCCACTCACCTTCATTGTAGGTGACACCTTGGGCTTTTTTTAATAGCTTTCATTATCTTCTTAGTCCAAATTGTCTTGCTAATTTGTAATCCCAATGACTAGGGCCATTGATGTGTGAATGGCACAAGATGTAACTTCTGGTTTAATGGTGCACCTACCCATTCTCCATTTACTGGCAGGGGAGGGCTTGTCAACACCACTGGAATGTACTTCCTAGGTGATAATGTTAGTGGGGACATCTTGAAGAAATAGGAGCATCTGGCACCCTTTGTGCACACCAAGCATGGTATTTCTGGGGTGAGCGGGCTGCCCTGCACGAGAGCAAGCTATTGTGCAGCCGATCTGATCAGATGCTGACCACTGCTTACTTGAACATTCCTGACCGCAAATGAAGTGCCAACTATGGCTGCCTACCACAAGACAAGTCTTTGAAGTCGCTGGGTACATTGCTTTGTGTCCTCCTATTTACAACAAGACTAACAATGCGAATTGTGCCTATTCTCAACACGGAATCAGAACCAAGTTTTGCACTTGGCTGTGGAATGATACCAATCATCTGCTCGGGCTACATGGTCTGTGTTGGGCAGCTCTTATGCAATGAACTGCTTTGTGAACTTCAAGGTGAGACAGGACTGCACACTGTACCCTTCCCTACTTTAACCTCAAACCATGCTATGGAAAACTCTGGGAAAGAGGGACACAGAAATATACATACAACCAAGGTCAGCTTCAGGGAAAATCCGGGAATAGACAAACTTGGTCTTGGATTTTCTTCCAGTACAATATTTTACATCATTTCCTTTTGCCCTGTCACAACCCTATGGAATCAGGTTGCCCATGCAGCAGCCCCCGCCCCCCATCATAATCCCCATATACTTATTGCACTCCTACTATCCAAGCCTTTTGTATAAGTTATTGTAAGACATAACCCCTGCTCCGTCTCTTGCCTTTCTTTTCCCCCATCCACACAAGCAAAACCAATTCTCCCTCCTCCAGACTACCATGCAAGTTTTACATACTGCTGCTTTAGCATTCCTCATATCATATTATGCTAATGCTATTTGCCAGATCATGTCTCCAGCTAGAATGTGACCTTATTTGATGACAGTCATTGTGTCTTATTCATATCATATCTCTAGGGCGCTGCACATTGTACACACAGCAGGTGCCTAATGGCTGAAGGAATAGAACTCATAGAGAAATGGGACACACAAATTAAGTAACATCCAAAAACGAAGATAAATAACTGCCAGTTAAGAAATCTCAGGGGTTGTAAAGACACATGGCTGTGCGGATCTGGGGCAGCTGAGAAGGCTTCCCTGAAGAGGGGATGTAGCTTGGACCATAGTGAAGAGTGGCAAGGAGACAGAGAAGGGGAAATCAATTCCACAGTTCCACTTTGCACTTGACAATATCCCTTTTCTTCAAATGCTGTTTCCCCTTTGCTCAACGTCAAAGGGAGCTCACAAGGCTCTCTACCTTATGGTGGTATTTCCTTTCCTCTCTATCTATACTCACGCACTGAAATACATTTCTTTAATGCTTCGATTCAGCTGGAATTCATTGGGTGATTGTGGATTTCTTAGGTGGGACTTTTTTATAGCATTTCTCATAATATCTAATGAAAACATGAATCATAAAAGAAAACTCAATGGAAGTCAAAACCAGATGAAAATGAACTTTTTTTTTTTTTTTGAAAATGAACTTCTTATCAGAAACATAAAATTTCATTATTAAAAATCTGGGATTCCTAAAATGATCAAACATATTCGTTTTCTAGAAACTACCTTATAGAGATAATGGCCATCTATTTTTTAAAATGTGCATTTTCTTTTGTATTCATACCTATTTTTCTCACACTGAAAATCTTGATTCCTAAAAATATTAACAAGTTTACTGACTTGTTTGATTTTAAAACTGGTTTAAAATTGTAATGCCAACACTAATTATAACAATAAACTAACAAACAAAATAGAAGCAGACTCAGAGAACAGACTGACTGCTGTCAGAGGGAAGGGGCGTTGCAGAGCTGGGAGAAAAAGGTGAAGGGATTAAGCAAAACAAAACTCATAGACACAGACAACAGTATGGTGATTACCAGAGGGGAAGGGGTGGGGGAGCTAGAAGAAGGGAAAGAGGGCATAAAGGGGGACAGAAGGAGACTTGACTTGGGGTGGTGAACAGATAATATAATATACAGATGATATGTTAAAGAACTGTACCCCTGAAACATATGTAAGTTTATTAACCAAGGTGACCCCAATAAATTCCATTTTAAAAAAATTTGAAGTTCAAACTTTTTGTGCTGCTCTTTTTGTCTTTAGAACACATCCCACTAAAAATGTACAGAGAACTATGTTTAAAACCCTTAAAATAAATATTTTCTCTGAGTGCTTATGTGGCTGATATCTTTACACAAATGTTAGGGTATTCATTTGTTTCCACTTGTTTTTAATTTTCAGATTTTTTTTTCTGGTTTGACTTGATGTTTTAAATATGTAAGCATTTACATCTTTCAAAATTAAAAATAAAACGCACACTGAGAAAAGTTTCAGGTCCATCCTACCCAACCCCTTGGCCCAAAAGGAATGCTTTTTAAATCTCCAACATTTAAGTCTATCACAGAGCACTCTGATTTATAAATAGAATAAATTAACAGAGAGGCCTTTGGAAGACAGGACTCCTTTCTGAGCAAGTGTTGTTTTCCCTCTGCTAGCTCTCAGGGACAGCTGGAGCCTGTCGTCTCAAGCTCCCTGTCACAAACCCACTGCCTCCAACACAAGCTGTGCCATTAGGAGGATATCCATCATTCTTGTTTGAGCTAGACCCATAAACTTGCTGGAACCCTTCAAAAGTAAAAAGAGAAAAAACAAGGTGTGCCTGTGCTACCTGTTTTCTTGATTTAATATTTTGTAAATGCTATTTTGAGAACTTGTTCTTTGAAGCAAACTTAGAAAAGATAGATGAGGGGAAGAGCTGAGAATTTTGTGTCAACTGTAAAGTTAGCGAGATCTATTTAATAAGTGTGGCATGCAATCAAAGAATTCAGATTTCCCCCGAAATAGTGAAATAGGTACAATGCAAACATGTTCTGAGTTTATTCTCCGGTATTCTGATTGTCAAAAACCCACAGCTGTTTGATCATGCTAGAAAACTATTTCCCTAAAAAGCTACATAAATGGAAACTTTTCAATCAAACTAAGGTAGAAGGGATACTGACAAAATCGTATATTGATAATAAAGTATTTCAAATGGCATCCTGCCCTTAAAGTTTGCTGGATGAAAACAAAACCTGAAAACTGTGGTTTTCTCTCTGGTGTCTGCGCTCTCTAGTTTCAGGTGTGTCTCTGTAGTTCTGATGTAGGAGAAAGTGTGTGTGCATGCTAATGGCCTGCGGTAGCCTGGAGACTCCATCAGTCCTCCAAATTGGAGGTGACAATCATAGACTTGGTTGTAAATCTCCTGCCAACCCACGACCAACACAAGTTCCTTAGTGGGCAGGTTGCTTTTTGTTTGGGAGAGAATTGCCTGAGGGACACAGGGTCTTCCAACACCTGCAGGAGCTACAGCAGCGTAAAGACTGGATATACCCAGCAGGGCCGAGGTGAAAGCTGGTTTGTAGGTCCCCTACCCGAGATCAAGTCACAGCCTGAAAACCCACAGGAGAGATGCTAAAGCAGACATGACACCTGCCTGTGGACCCCCAAAGAGAACCATGAGCCCCAAACCTCTGCTCCTCATTGTTGTCACTGCTTGAACCTAAGAAATCTGAAAGAAACAAATTGGGTCTTGCAAAACAGCCTTGTATTCATCTTGAAAGAAAAAAATCAATCTGGTTTTTATCTCCTTACTTCCTAATCCCGTAAATAGTTTAAAATATAGCTTATTTTAAAATACAGTTTAGCTAATTTTATTGTTCTCTGGACTCTTTAGTTAGCTCAGAGTAAGCTTACTGCAGTCATTCTTAATCCCTATATTGTCTTATCTTCTTACAGCTTTGCCCTTGTTTCTCTGATTCCAGCATTCATTTACATATTTTTTATTTCACTTAAGGACCCGGAAAATATTATTGATTGGCTTGTATGTATCTGAGTGAATTACATGACATGCTTGGCAAAGTCTTTTGGAAATATGGATTTTTAAGCTTTTGGCTATCATTCAATCCATGAATATTCAGTTTGTCCTTCCAAAGGGAGATTCTTTTGTTACATCTGTGGTCACATGAACACTGTACAAAGTTTTTGCAAAGAAGAAAAAGAACAGTCAGTTATTGAAGACTGACTCTGCACCAGTTTTTGTTCTAAATTCTGTACATGTATGTATTAACCTACTTAATCCTCCCAAAGATCCTCCGGGTCATTATAAGTATCTCCATTTTACATATGAAAACCTTCTACAGATGAAAACTCCGAGGCCCAGCAGGCTTACGTGACTTCTTTAAAGTTAGTAGCCAGTGGTGGAATTGGCCTTGAACCCAGGCACTCAGGCTCCAGATTGCCTTTTTCTGACCCCAGTGGGGCTGAGGCCTCCTTAAGGTTTGTTTCTGACATAATGGAATTTAAAACAGCAGGAGGCAAAGAGAGGCGTTTGTTGGAAAAAGAATCATGTTCCAGAGAGAACTGGCAATAAATATTGCTGATTGGCTGCCTGATAAGGATGGAATGGGATTTGGAGAATTTCATAGTCTCATGAAATAAACATGTGATTTTTGACCTTCCAGAAGTGACAGAAACTATTCTAAGTATCCCATCTTTATCTCCACCCCCATCCCACCCCAAACTCTTCAGACTTCACTTTAGACTCTGCTCTTCTGGCAAAACGTTGCTCCAAATTGCTTGTAGCTTTCCAAGGGCTGAGACAAATACAAACTGAGAAACAGGGACATATCCATCTTTGAGAGTATCGAAAGGACAGTTGAGCTGCTTGCAAAAGCTACTAGCATCTTGCACAAAACCCCCTCACCTTTATTGTGGATGTAGGAACTGAAGTCCAGAAAGGTTAGATAAGATTTGCCAAAAGCCACAGTGCTGGACCTTATCATCTATAGGTTCATAATCAAACTGGTCCTCATGAGGAGGCATCACACATGTTACAAATGGTCCCTGGACCACAGTCTCAGCATCACCTGGGAGTGGTCAGAAATGTGGACACTGAGGCCCCACCCAGATCTGCTGAATCAGAATCTGCATTTTAACAAGGCACCCAGGTAATCGTGAATTTTGAAGCTGGAGAAGCACTGGAATGCTTGCTAATTCCATTTTCTAGATATTTTAGTTGGGGTGATAGGAGTTGCTATTGACTCTCTATTAGTTATAAGTATCGATACATCAATCTCTTGAAAGGTATATTCTCAGCCTCACCTGGTAATTTAACATAAAATTATCTTTGGTTTGTTTTATGATACATTCTACACTTTTTAAGAGCCAGTCATTCCTCACTGAGCAGATATTAAGGCCTCAGATACAGAAAACTGTCTCTTATGAGACCCAGAAAAAAACTGGCCAATAGTTCCCCCGTCTTTACACTGACTCATGCTGGTGTCCTTTCCTCAGAGCAGTAAGTCCCTTTAGCATAGACAGCAAACAAATCTCAGCCCACCTCCTGCCCAAGTTAACAGAAAGCAATCAAAGTAATAATAGTAACAGCTACTCCTTACATGGTGCTTATAAGGTGTCTGATGTGGTTTTAATAGATTAATGTATTAAAAACTCCCTTAATGTAATATTAACTCCCTTAATATTCTCCCTTAATAGAAATCCTATTCGATGGACAAGAACACAGAGGCACAGAGAGGTTAAGTGACTTGCCCAAGGCCACACAGCTACTTCATGGTGGGGATTCTGATTCAGGCCATCTGTCTCCAGAGTCTATGCTGTACCCACAGCAACACACTGCCTCTTAAAATTCAAATTAATGTTCAGTTCCAAGAGCTCCTTATTAAAATGTTCTTATATTAAAAACTGATCACTGACTTACTAGAATGTAATTCACTTCAAAGATCCTACTCAACAAAAATAAAAATTAGAGGCTAGCAGCTATTAAGACATTGTTTTCCACAATTAAAACATGACTTCCGTCTCTAATGCTTGGTTGTGCCTGAAAAACTACACAGTCTGCTGCTTGGAATTGCTTTAAAATGTCCCTGTGCCTGTCATTGGAATCGTCTCCGACATTAAAATTGCACCGTGTTTTCTATAAATGAGAAGCAGTTGTGAACTCAGAGGATTTGTGATATTGCTGGCTTTGCTTAGCTATTAAATATCAGTGGTCTTGTTTCTCTTTTTAGCTACAGACAGCTCAACTTTTTTGTAAAGAAAACCTTAAGGATAATTCCACGAAGCCTTGTGCTTTGGTTGAAATGGAGAGTCCTAGAAACACAGCGTGAAAAGCCCCATAGGAAACAGAGAAAGCAGCTTCTCACCTGCATGAGTTCAGCTCTCCTTACACCTACCTCCCTGACTGAGTGCACACACAGAAACGTCTTTTGGTCTTTTGCCTCGTACCAGGAAGATCCCACAGGACCTGCATTCTCTGCTGTGGCACTGAAGGCAAGGAAACGCTGGCCATGCAGCTGGGAAGCGCAGTGCCCAATGTTCAGCAAAACAGAAATGGGTCAGAAACATGGTGAAGGGGCGTGTTTCCAACTGCAAAGCACACATAGAGAGCAGGCATATATGCTTAATAGGGAGCATATTTTGATTCTGTTTCCTTCAATTACTTCCGTTTGCAGTGGAAACACAAAGAGAAATAATGCACATGCCTAGGCCTGGTACAGGTAAAAGAACTATGGTTATAGTGTAGAAAATATAGAACCACTAAGTTCCAAACCAATAATTATGACCAACCTATTACCCATGAAAGACATCCCTCACTGAGTGGCTGGCTAGCAGCCACTGCCAAGCTATTGTCACTGCAGGTGCTTCCACACCAAATTTAAATATACATACATTAGCATGTAAAATAGTTTTAAGTGCTGGATGCCCACATGGAGAGTGGCAAAGGGGTTCCCAATTTCTCTAGGCTCTCAACTCCAGGTGGCATGTGTGGAACTGAGTGTCGGGGCCCCTCCCAGATCCCCTTGGATCCCTTTGAAACATTTCTGTGACCCCCCCCACCCAAAATCAATGGCCACGAGGGAGGAATTAACGGCCATGAGTCATGACAGGGTAAAAAAGCATGAAAGCCCAGCTGCCTAGCCCTGGGGTGGGTCAGGACAACTCGGAAGTGGACTGATCCTCAAGTCACTATCCTTTCGGGGAGTTTACCTGAGGTGATGCCCTTACTTGGCTCCCTACCCTTCCCTGTCCTGGTTCCTCAGTCTGTCCCCCCGTGGGCACTTCCCTTAAATCACATGCACATGAATTCTCATTTGGGGTATGCTTCCAGAAAACCCTACCTAAGAGACCACAGTATGCAGTTAACTCCCCAGCTGGATGTTACTTCAAACTTGGCCTCTCCTGCAGCAGATCTGGTGTGCAATTGACACAGTACTTACCAAACCCTTCCCCTACCACACGTCTGTCCATAATTTTGACCCTCAGTTGATCTTACTTGATGAAAAAGGTGGGACCCTAAGCTGAAATACTGTAGTCTGAGTTGAGAAGAATGTATAGGGTATGATGTGTCTGGGGTAAATAAATGTTCAGATTAATTTTAAAAACCTTTCTATGATGTAGCAGTGTATTTTCCTTACTAAGCTGGGCATGTATAATTTAAATGAAACTTCAGGGACTGAAGTTGGTTTTAGTTTTTGTTTGTTTCTTAAAACATTAGTGATCTGGCAGTTCCAAGGAACTATGAAATTGCACAATAAGCAAAAGGAAAGAAGCTAAAGTTGCACACATATTAAGACATACCTTGAAAATTGCCTTTTGACCAAGTTTCTAATATGAACTTGCTTTCTTGTAATTTTTGTAACTTTCTGGGTTTGCATATGGCAAAAAAATTCTGGGTTCCCTTAGGTTCCACGCATCCTGACACCTTCAAAGCAAGTCCATCCTACAGGACATGAACTGTGATAAACCCAGTGACAACTGACAACCCAGATGAGGCCAGGCTACGTCACTGAGCACCTGTTTTCACAAATGCACGGCAGCACAGCTCACCTTTATTCCCAGGGCTTCTCCAGAGATGACAGCAACTGTAACACCATCCTTACTGGGTTTAGGAATTTCTTTACTTTTCAGTTCCTGGTACTGAGGCTCCACCATCTTCTCTGAGCTTCTCAAATTGACCCACAGTTGTAGGCCATGGGCTGGCTCCTCGGAACATGGCATCTCAGCGTGAAGAATGCCCCGGCCTGCAGTCATCCACTGTAAACACCAGACCAGAAGAGGAACATATAACCCAGACTCAAACAAGTCGGCAGGTGGGACCATTAGGACATGGTAACTAGTAAGGTAATTTAGAAGTGCATTTTCACAGTCTTGGGCATCATGAGGAATAAGAAAATAACGATAACAACTGTTCGAATCCTTTCTAATTCTCCTAATGTATCCCATGCTTCCCATGTGAAATCAAAGCATCAGATCTCAAATTCACACAAATGGAAGGAGCCTGTGTTTGGTATCCCAGAGTCTTTGACTGAGCACTGAGATAGGGAGATGCAGGCAGACATCTCTATATTGGGGAATGCTCTTGGGAGCATCTTAAGAAGAACAAAACAAGCAGGACTGGATAGGTAGAGAAGCCAGCCAGCAATGCAGTTACAACGAAGGCCTCAGCCAATCCAACAGGGAGGTCTGGAGTTGGATAAACCTTCAGAATTGTCCCAAATTAAGGCAAGGTAGCCAGGCTTTTTTATTCCCACCTCAGCAAACCAGTGACTGTGCACCACCCCTCAGTAGGGAGCGCAACCTTGTAAGAGACAGTCCCTGATGCAGAGGGCAGTGCCCTCTGGGTGGGATGCAGCTGTGAGCCATCAGCAGTCGATATTCGCAGCAGGTGAAGGATGGATAAGTGCGAGGGGCCTAAAGATACATGTGCAGACCCACGGTGTCCACTATACCACGGGTGAGTGAACGGAGTCTCTGTTTCCTCAATTCTGGCACAGGAACCCTCACTACTGGGAGAAAACAGTCATTGCCTCCACTACTGTAGAGATTCTTCAAGCATTCGTTTATTTCTTTATTAAGAGTATATTAGGGATGAAGAAATGAAACATGATAGATTTCCTGCCTGTCTTAGCTTGCCTTCTTCCACAGAAGATCCTGAGATAAGGACTTCAGTGCAGGTAATTTATTTGGAAAGTGATGCAGAAAACACAAGTAGGGAAGAGCAGGGAAGAGTGAGCTAGGCAAGGGAGAAAGGCAAAAAGAGTGGGGCGCCTGGAGATCAGTCCCACTGGGATCCACACAGACACACTTTGGAATTGCTGCATGGAGGGCGGAGCAGTCACCACTTCCCTGGTCAGGTCACAGCCAGTCATCATACAGACCTTTCTAGGCCATCTCCACTTTATGTTCTGCTCCACTGAAAGGTTACTGTTAATTGTTGGCCACAACCGTCCTTTTGCTTTTCTGCCTTCAAATTCCATGTACATTGAAACACCATGACTCAAACATTTATAGCCATCAATCTGCCAAGTACGTAAATGATCCCGGAAAATAACTGACACAGAGTTCAGACTTACAACACTGGCAAAGATGACCCAAGCATTTCCTGGAGATTTTTAATTCTATTACATCTCAGACAAGAGTAGGAGGGTGGCAGGGGTCTGGACAGTCGTCTTAAGTTACAGCACCTACCCCCGCAAGCCAGCTAGAAGGTAAGTAGTAAATTATCTCGAATACAGTAGAAAGGTCTACAAAAATGAGGACTGAATTTGGCAATTGGGACATCAGAGTGGCCATTTCCTGAACAGCTCCAGTAAAGGTTTGGGGGGTGCTGAGAGGCCAACCCTGGATTCAATGAATGAAGAATGAAAAGGAAGATAAAGGAAATTGAGACAGTTACACTTGGTTTGTCTTTTGAGAAATGTAAGAGAAAGACTAGGTGGGAGCTAAAAGTGATTGAGAGGGTCAAGGAAAGCGTGCGGGAGGAATACAAGAGCCCTTTGCAGGTTTCCAGACTGATCGGAAGGATCCATAGAAAGGCAAAGGGCAAAGACACACAAGACGGAGAGTAAAGTGAATGTACTGGCCGTGGGCAGAGGAAGCGCGCATACCCAAAGACTATTAAACCATCGGTAATTCCTTGTCCTTGACCATACCTGCAGGTCTCCTGGGTTCAACTGACCCACGTGTCCACAGAAGTCTTCATGGGCCATGCTGCCCCCTTCCAGGAGGTAAGATACCTTTGAAAAAACAAGCAGAAGAAAAAGTAGGTGCTGGGTAGCTCTGAAGAGTTACTTATTTTTCTCATAGAAGACGTGTTCAGGTAGCCCTGGTTGGGTACTCAGTTGGTGAGGATGTCATCCCAATACACCAAAATATGGGATTGATCCCCAGTCAGGGCATGTATGGGAGACAACCAATGTTTCTCTTTCACATCGATGTTTGTCTTCTTCTATCTTTCCTTCCTTTTCTCTCTCTGTCTAAAACCAATCAATTTAAAAGTTGTTTTTTTTTTAAAGAAGTGGGAATGGCAAGAGATAAGCTTAGAGAAATAGGAAGGGGCCAAAAAATAAAATCAGTCATAGCACTATTCAAGATACAGCACAGCCATAATAACCTTGGCCACCCATGGCCTTGTCCTTATCTATATCATGTGACCCCTGCTGCATCAGCCCCAGTTGATTAAAACAGGGCAGGAGCTTCCACAAAGTATTGGGGAAAACCTCTGCTGCCATTTTTTTGATATTTCCTATCCCAAGGAAGGTACTCCATTAACATCAACACTCCTAGGCTCTTACTAGACTTCACCACCCCTGGAAGGGACCAATTTAATCTGATTGGTGGACATGAAAGCAGAAACTGCTCTCGTCACTGAAGCCCTGCCCCTCTCCTTCCTTTTTGGGAATCAGTCTGCCCATAGAAAGCAAGCGTTCTCTTTCGTTCTTTGCCTCCGTGAGAAGAGCCAGCCCCTATGGCGATGATGGCCTGCAGGGTCCAGCAGAGCCTGTGATCTCTGAATAAAGTCTGCCTAAGTTTCAGGTGCATATTCAGAAGCTACACTCTCCAATCTCAACTTTATGAGAAATAATGGTATACGCATTTTTGTCTGCCATCTTTCTTACTCTTTAGTCTTCTCAACTGCCTCAGAATCCAGGCTGAGAAAACAGGCCTTATTTATTATGCCTCCTCACACCTCAGACTAAGGGCAGTGAAAGACCTGATACTGTCATACTGTTGATATCCTTTATTGTACACTTGTAATAAACCCACGTCTTCTTCAGCTAACTACTGAGTGCCAGTTCCTGAAATGAAATATTTGTAGAACACTTACTACAGTGCAAATCAGGGCTAGCTGATATGAGGACTCTCCATGTGCTCTCTGTATCCTGCAGAGCAATGTCATTGAAATATACGATATAAAGAAGACTCTGCAGCGACTTTCATCCCAGCAGGTGACAAGCAGATGGCTACAGAAATTGGAGGTTCTAGGTTTATGTGCCAACTTGTCCGGGCTAGAGGAAGTCCAGATAGCTGGCAAAACCTTATTTCTGGGTGAAGGTGTTTCTGGAAGAGGTTAGCATTTGAATCCATAGACTAAAGATGAACTTCACCCGCGAGAGTGGGCATCATCCAAGAGGATCCAAACAGAACAAAAAGGTAAAGTAAAAATGAATTCTTGTTCTCTATTCTTTAGATAAAACCTCTATCTTCTCCCGACCTCCAATCAGAGCTCTGGCACTTGCTCTTCAGACTCTGAAACTTATACTCTAGTTCTCAGGCCTTGGGCCTGGAACTGAATTATACCACCAGCTTTCCTGGTTCTCCAGCTTGTAGATGACGACCGATCATGACACTTCTCCACCTCTGTAACCATGTGAACCAATTCCTATAATAAACTCTTTATATGTATCTCTATATAGTCTACTGATTCTGTTTTCTGGAGCACCCTGACAACACAAGATTTTAAGTCTAAAACCCCCACCTTGGAACATGGTATCACAATGACAACAGTACAACCTTGGCTTGGAAACAGAAGAGATCCATTTGTGTGGAAAATTAATATACGATGACAGCCATTTCAAATCAGCGGGGCAGAGCTGCATTTTGCAACAAACAGTATTGGAACAATTGACTGACCATACAAAAAATAAGAGAGAGTAAGCTCCCATCCACACGGAAACATGTAGCAGATGGATGAAGGATTCAGTATGTTTTTTATTTTGTAAAAGTTAAATATTTGCTCCATGTCTTTCTTCCTTTTTATTGACTTTATTGGGGCAACATTGGTTAATAAAATTATATAGGTTTCAGGTGTGCAAGTCTACAACCCATCATCTGTGTGTTGTACTGTGTGCTCACCACCCCGAGTCAAGTCTCCCTCCATCACCACTTATCTGCCCTTTACCCTCTGCTACCTCCCCCTCCTCCTTTCCCTCTGGTCATCACCACACTGTTGTCTGTGTCTATGAGATTTTCTTTTGCTTAATCCCTTCAAAAATACACTTCTAAGATTTAAATCTAAGGAGGAAAAACTATAAAATGTCTATATAAATCTATCTTTGCAATGTTCATTATAATAGCCAAAAGACAGGAACAATCCGGATGATGGGGTAATAGAATACATTTGGCTAAACAATAGTATAGTTATACAAGGGAATATTATGCCACTATTAACAGTAATGTAAATCTCTATTTACTGACACAGAAAAATGACATATTATTTAATCAAAAAAGCAGGTTACAGAACAGTAATTTTATTTAAAGATATCATATACAATGATTTATTTAAATGGATTCATTTAAATATTTCAATTGGATGCGGTTATGTCAGGGTATGCATGGAGGTGCTGTTACTAAACTAAAGGGGTTCATGTGCCTATGCATATTAAAGCCCAATCAAAATCCAACAGGAGTTTGCAGTGAAGAAAGTAAAGGTTTGTTTAAGGAAA